>JBAMJV010012507.1:0-66372 GCA_037951105.1 Echinarachnius parma
TACAAATTGACACTTAAGTTCTCATTATCTCACAAACAAATTAGTAGGCCTATTTGTTTGTGTAGCGCCCTCTATACCAAAACTCAAGCTATCGCTTTAAAACTTGATTATCTAATATAGGAGAATCAAAATTTACCACCTCTCTAATCAGTTACCTGTAAAATGAGTTGTATTGGTCTTGTTTGGCTGCCCTTTTGATTATTCCAACAAGTTTATTTCATTAGTAACAGAGAACAAACGTATTAAAGGGATAGTTGAGTTTTGGTAGAGAGGGCGCTAGACTACTTTTTTTTTGTGAGGTAATGAAAAACTGAGTGTAAAATTTGAAAGAGCATAATATTTAAATAATAATAAATAATAAATCGGTCAGAGACGGCCGAAATATCAATAAATATAACAATTTGTAATAAAGCTGGGGCCCCAGGTTTATTAGAGAATTTTGAAATTCGTTTTAAAATGCTTCCTCTTTTAAAAAATGTTCAGAAGAGGTTTTTAGATAGTTGTTGATTATCTCTCTATCTAATCACTATTTAAACAAAACATCACATGCACAATATGTTATTTAAAATGGATTTTTTGAAAGCGGCCTCTTTAGTTTAAACAGCTCTTTTTGAATGATAACAGGCTTTTTACTTTCGTTTGTAATTGTTGTATTCCTTTTGAGCATGATGGAGTTATAATTATTAGTTTGTAATGTAATGGTGCAGGTTTTGGTTACTAAAATTCAGTTTGACTAAAACTGTACTCTCTCTACCAGAACTCAACTATCCCTTTAAAGTAAGCTTTAGAAAAATGTACTTTAGATATTTGGGACCCACCAAAGGGACTGGTATGACATCTTCATTTGCCTGCCTTCAATGTCTAAGCTGGAAGAACAGATGCTGGACTCTGCTACATTGAGAAAGTCTCCATGCATGTATTAATCACACAAATTATTTAGTCAGAATATAGAAAATGAAAATCAATCGTTCACAAAGTTGCTAAGACTCGACCGACATGTTTTTATGGCATTCTACACTAAATGAAACGAACTGAACCAAGCCGCCACACTAACTTTTTTTTTGTACTTGCCCTCTTACTTCTAGATGAGATCAACACATATGAAATAACATTGTTCTCTTTTAGTTGGAACAGTTATTTATTTGCCCACTCAGGCAAGCAAACTAGACAATTCATACCTAGCAGAATTAATTTGTCTTTTTTGTTCACATTGTTTTTATGGAAAAGTAATTTTCTCTTCAGGCATGTAAACTTGAACATTCCTGATTTTGCTTGCCCAAATGGGCAAGTAGAAAGAAAAGTTTAGTGTGGAAGCTTGATTTATTATATATGTTATCTGTTCCTTTTCATTTGTTTCTTTCACAGCTGGAATTGGAATCTAATCTCCTTCACTAGAGGCCAAGATTGGCTCAACTATAGAAGATGAAACCAGAGGCATTATGTTTTCGGGTTGTCCGTCCGTCCGTCCCTACGTGATCGCGATATCTCCAGAACCGGTTGACAGATTTTAACTTATATGTATGTATCTCGAGGTCATTAGGTTAAAAGGTCAAAGATCATAGTTCTCGTTATATATGAGAAAATATGTAATTTATTTCTGCCACTCATGTATGCCTATCACCATGGCAACCGACCTAAATCGGAGATGGAAGGACAAATCACTGGAAATTAGAACAATATGGTCAAGGAACAAGAACAGTAAGCAAGTTATGACTCATTTAAGATGTCCATTTGGGGTACTCAATCGGCAACTTTAATAGGTTTGTGGACAACTCCCCATATGTTTTGTACACAAATTTCTCATCGTTCAGTTTTATATTTCTATTTAATTGTAAACAAAGGTTCATTCATATTTTTACAATACATGTAGTATATTTAACAATTGCCCTATGGCACTTAGTCAGGTATAATTATTAGTTAATGTATATGTTTTTCAAGTGGAGTTTAATTTCATTAAAGAATGAAATAGCATAAATTAATATGATTGTCTGTCTTATCTATATTTTTGCAGATGTATGTGTGCATGAAAGCGAATGAATAAGCTGCTCTCCACATAACCTCTAGTGAATGCTAGCGCGGAGCGCTAGCGTTCTAGGTCGATATGTGTGTGGGCGTATGTGTGTGTGCGTGGGGTGGGGGGGGGGGGGTGGTGTCAGTCCCTTACTTGATCACATAAGTGTTGGAATGAATAAAGGGATGAAATATGGGGAACATGAGGAAATCTTTTAAAAATACATTATTACAAAGAGTGTGCCCCCAATCAATCATGTCTCCCCCAATCAGAAAGGGCAGTTACAGGGGGACGGGGTGGGGGGGGGGGGGGGGGGGGGGGAGGGGGCACATGCACCCGACGAAAAATTCATACTTCCATGACAAATATGGACAACTGATATCTGCCCCAAAATGTGTAATTTTAATATAAGCATAAATAAGTTGAAACATAAAGTGAGCCCCCAACGATAATTAAATACAAAATAATACAAAAGAAAAGTAATATAGAGTATGTGGTCTAACCGCGATGCTTTCATAAAAAAACAATTTCTAAAAAAACGATATTGAATGGGAATGTGCCCCCCCCCCCCCCCCCCCCCCATGGCCCCCGGCCAATCTGATATGATATGCCACTGTCGGTTTAGTATCCTATCCCTATGTTCAACCATCTGGATATTAGCTGGCGTAAATATTCATTTCGAATGCATGAGCGCCAAAAATATAAAACAACTACCAGAAGCTTTTTATCACCTTGTTCTATTTTGTATTTAAATTTTTTTTTTCATTAGTAGCTCCTCCTCTAGTTTAAACTTCCAAAAATGTATCTGTCAGGATTTATATGATAAATTAAATCTAGTTACTATTTTTATTAAATTTTACATACGATTTAGGCCATCTTTTAGCTTAATTTCCATTAAAGCACTCACAACACACACAGTCACACACCCACACACACAAACACTTTAATGCATGGCCAAGTTTCACGCGATAACCCAATCGTAATCCCTAGCGAACAGTATTTTAAACCTTCACTCCCATGAATGTCTCATCTCATTGTAAGACTGAGAGGACATGACATTGTTTTTTTTATTTTTTTAATTTCTAGTGTGCAGATGATTCAAAACTGAAAAGCTTTCATGCAGTTGACTATCTAGATTATAGACTTTTTCTTGAACATATGTGACCTTACACCACAAAACGACCATTATGTCGCTGTGGTAGTTTCTCTTTTATTAGCTAAAATAGTCAAATTTTGTTCAAAATCTGAGATTTAGGATTTTGGTATTTCCTGAATAAGCATATCTTAATCTAGTTTCTGTAACATTTTGAGCATCGGAAATCATGTTTAAATATAATTTTTCATCAAATAAATGTTATCTTATTACAGTGCTTTAATGGAAACTGATTTTTTAAATGGCCCGTTTCTCCCCTATTTTAAAAATGCTTCAGCCACTTTCCAAATCTTTGGTGCTCATTTTGAGAGGGTTTTATTAGTCTAAATATGAAGAATTTAGACTAATTTTTTTTAGACTTATTGGTCGTTTTGTGGTGTAAGGTCACATACATGTATTGCAACATTTCAGTGTTAAAGGGAGAGATCCTCTTTTGCAAGCCAAAATTCAAAAGTTGCGAGGTTATTGTCTTATATGAAAGGAAATGTCATTTAATAGCATGCCTGAAAAATTTAGGGCTTGAAATCTCTTTTTCGTGGACCTAAAACTGAATAAACTGAGGGACGTCGGTGAATTAGGTACATACGTATTTTCGGCCGGTGAGTAAGTTCGTACATAGATTTCACGGAGTGCCAGATCGGTATGCATGACCCCTACGTGACCCGCGCATAAGTACTAATGTGTGAGCAAAATACCCAAACATCGCTTAAACTGACTACATGTAATTATATATTCTTTCTTTTTGAGATCTTTTTCCGTGACATACGTTAACAAATGTCGGCTTCACAATACCTTTACGAGAATTATAATATTATGCTAAATCAGTTGAACTCCTTTATTGACCGATATATAGTTTAAATGGAGGGACGCATTCGTTTTTCATTCGTAGAATCCAAATTAGAGGGCTGTTCGCTGTGATTTTTTTTTTTGCGTGTTACATTGATCCCCATCCGTCAACTGAAAGCTGTTCAGACGTTTTGTAAAAGTGGACCTGTCCCTTTAAGAAAGAAAGAAAGAAGACAGAAGTAAAAAATACCAATACATTGAAGAGCAAATACCCAAACATAGGGGGCGACTTGGTATGGAGGCGACCTGTCCAGACAATTAGGAGGCGACTTTGTATAGGAGGCGAGTATGTAACGGGGGCTACCAGACGGGGGGCGACCCGACCAGTCACCGTCCAACTGCCCACGGTACGTCATTGTCTTGCGGTGGCAGCCTACGGGTTTCATGGGAGGGGGGCACATGCTCCCCCGTGCCCCCCTCCCCCAAATAATTTGCAAAAGCAATCAAACATAATCTCATCTGCCTCCAATAAATCGCGATACATGTGCCCCCCCCCCCACCCCCCCCCCCCCCCCCCCCCCCCCCCATTCACTTGCAGGGTACACCGCGCCACTGTTGTCTTGGGGGGACAAAATGTCAGACAAATTCCATTTATTTGTTTGCTATCTATTCTATGCATTTATTATAATTTGTTACAAATTTAGAAAATGACTCAACCATGCACTGCACTAGACAGAGTCTAACACTCCTTGCTAACACATTCGGGGCATGCAAGGCAAGGGATTCAAGGCAAGGAATAAGTTATGCACGTCTGTTGTGAACTTGGCGTTAAATTTTTACTGGCCTTACCCAGGCTCAATTTGTTGTTTATTATGGCCACCAGAAACTAAATCCAAAGAATCGTCCATCAAATATGAAAATGTGGGGTTCAATCTTTGCATAGGGGACTGTAATTTGGTCTAAAAAAAAGAGAATTTCATACAAAAATACTCGGTCAATACGACCCAGCGAACACAGCGTAGCGTAGTCCCAGAACAAGGGCAGGCCGCTGCGGCGGGCGGACTTGTCGATGCGAGGCCGCCCTGGAGCTTAGGGCACCCACCGCGGCGCCACTGCACGGCATACGAACTAGGCTTGAAGCCACCCGCGATTAGGAGAGTTTTGAGCTTGAAAATGTACGTTTAAGAGTTCATGTCAACAAAATTTAACAGCTTGAGACTCACAAAACTCCAATTTAAGCGAACAGTTATAAAATATTTTGTTTCAAGGCGAATTGATTGAAAATTAGACACAAATCGACTTAGTCACTTAGTTACCAATAACGGCCGAGTGCGGAGGATGTCATACGAACTGGGCTTGAAGCCACTCGCGATTAGGAGAGTTTTGTGCTTGAAAATGTACGTTTAAGAGTTCATGTCAACAAAAAATTAACAGCTTGAGACTCACAAAACTCCAATTTAAGCGAACAGTTATTGAATATTTTGTTTCAAGGCGAATTGATTGAAAAATAGGCACAAATCGACTGTCGAGTGGGTTCGAGTGCGGAGGATATCACGTGACAAAATCTTGGCGACGAGGAAAAAACCCACCAGAAGTATGACCTTTCAAAAATCAAATTATCTCCACAAATACTTTATTTCACGTAACAAAATTTACACATGATGCCCGTGAAGACCGTTTCTTCCCATTTTATTACTTTTTATTTAGAAAAAAATATTTAAAATGTCGAAAATTAAACAAAAATAAAAGGGGTCGAGTTGTCCGAAGTCAGACCGGACCCCTACCAACTCGGGTTGGCCGAGTATGTAAGGGTCGTTGGCCGAGTTGGTAAGGGTCGAGTTATCCGTTGGCCGAGTTGTCCTGGATTCGTTTTGATGTAGGTGGGGATGTGGGTACCTGTATAGGTACCCACATGTAATGGGGATGGACGGGCCCGACCACAGCCCCTCGGCCGAACTTGCCCGCCCCAGCTGCCGGCGCGCGCGGGCGTTAGAGTGGGTCCACCTCCCACTCACCAACAACCTTCGCATGTATATCACATTTCAAACACCTCATTTCATCAACATACATGGTATTTATATAATTCATTGAAATGACATGACGCCCTGTCTCGTGCGCTATTAAATCTAACATATAAATATTCACAAAATATTTTAGAAACATCATAATGATAAGATAGAAAGTAGAAACACTCTTACTTCTCTTTGCCGACTACACTGCAAGTTCGAAGTGATATTGCGTAATGTAGATGAAACTGAAGATTTCGACTAATATGGTGTGCTGCGCGTGGGTGGTTATAATGTATTTGTGAGAATTGGCTACTTGCTTCAGATAGTTTGCGCTCGTGTCACATGACAAACCACATGGATTCTATTTCAATGTTGCATGCTGCGTTGAAAAACTTGTTTATTGTACCGTCGACGACCAGCTTTGTGGAAAATAACGAATTTTAATACGAATCTACAATTATTTCTGAGCAAAGACCAAAATGACAAGACAGGCAAGAAAAAAGATGCACCGAGGAGACACTCATCTCAAGAAAAAATGGTACAAAACTAAGCGAAAAACTAAAGATTTAGACGAAATAGACGAGGACTTAAAACCTAAAAATGCCAACAAATTACTTCATCAAGAAGTCGATCACGACAAGCCCGGTTCAGGTCAACATTACTGTCTTCATTGCGCGTGAGTAGAATCAAACGTTATATAAATCTAATAATCGAATTGAAATGATGGTGTGTTGGTGTGTTTGTGAAATTGTTGTGAAAATGGATATTGACAACCTGCCGACATATGTAACCGAATTCCGACACGCGTAACTGAATTCCGACACGCGTGTTGGATATCAGTAACGGTTATACTTGTAGCGAAGATAACCAGTGACTATTAGAATGATCAATGTTTATCTTTATATGGGGCATGATCCATAACCTCACCTTAAATTTGTATGGTGTGGAAAACCCAGACGTTGCCAATATTTACCATGTTTACCAATAATATATTTAGCATACATGTAATTTATGTACGTGAATCATGATGAATTAATTTAAACTCAAAATAAAACTAAAAGTAAAAGCACAAATTTTGTTCTAAATCAAAAGTTTTGTGTTGATGTGAGTGACTGACTTTCATGTTTTGGTTTTGTATATTATTTCCTTCCAAAGTCCCAAACATATATTTTCTCATTTATGATCATTATTTCAAACAAACTATCGTGTTTTAATTATGGAATATGATAAATAAAAATAAAGTGTTCCAAAACTGTGCAGGAATTTTAGAACTTCAAGCCAGATTATATAATGTAGGTGTAACAAGATTGAAAAATAGACGCATGATTGGGAGAGGCACTATGGCATATGGGAAAACGGCAACCAAAAAAATACACGGGGGCGACAGGCGATTCGCCCCCGATACCTTTGGAATCGCCCCCGTGAGCCATGGCACGGGGGCGAAAAAAAAAAAAAATTTTACAAAAATTTAAAAATATATTTTATTTGTTTTTATTTTTATTTTTTTAAACATCTTTTTGCATGATCGGAAAGCGCCAGAAACGTACCAAACATGGCATAATCAGATAGATCACATCATGATAATCATTTATTAGACCCTAAACGATGTAAAAAAAAAAAAAGAGCCCCCGTGAGCCCCAAAATAGCCCTCGTGAATAATTTCTCCCTCAAAATTTTCAAAATCGCCCTCGTGAAAAAAAAAAAAATTGGGGGGTTGGAAATCGGTTTGAAGTTTCTATTTTCACATGAACATCTCGTAGTCAGAATACTACCGTAGTGTTGCCATGAAACATGTTTTAATTGATTCTTTGGCTTTGTACTGTAGGATTACAATTAACAAACAAGTTGGTAATCCATGCACCTTTTAAATATCTGCAGGGGAAAAAAATACAACCAAATATGAATTTAAAATTGCTCCGTAGAAAAGGGATTTGCTCATCTATCCGTGTCTAGTGATTTGTTATACAGAGAGGGAGATTGTAACTTGATAATATATAGAAGTTTCCATTTTAGGACTGGTCATGAAAATAATTGACTATGGGCTACATGATGGGCATTCTCTTCGAAGATGTGCCCACAACTTGGCATGCATGAGTGAATGGTGTGTGTGAACAGTGTGAATGATGACCAAACTACCATACTATTTCTTTAGAATTGTATCATTTGTATGATCATTTGTAAAAGGGCCTCAATCTACAAGCTCCTGCTTCTGTGGGGTCCAAAACCATTTTTGTATATTTAAAGGGGTAGTTTAGTTTTGGTAAGGCTGAACTTAAGTAGCTAAAACCTGCACAGTAACATTATAAACTAATAGTTATAACTCCACCATGCTCGAAAGGTATACAAAATTACAAACGACTAAGTAAAAAGCCTGTTATCATTCAAATAGAGCCATTCAAACACAAGAGGGCGCTTTTTTAAAAGGCATTGGTAGGGCCACTGATTTTCCGTTTCAAAAAAAGGCCTTTTCCGTTTCAGAAAATCTGGAATTCCGTTTTTACCTGCCTGAAAAACGGAAATTCCGTTTTGCCATAGACTTTGTACATGTGAAAAACTGCAAATTCCGTTTACATAGAACTCCATACAAAATTCAATGAGTAGGGTAAAATCATGATTTTCACCCACAAATCATCAAAATTTTGGGGGAATGTGTCATGCCTGATATCAGGAAGGACTTACCACAGGCCAGAGGCAGAGAGTAAATATCTTTAACATTTATTCATTAATGATTAAGGCTGAGTTGGTTCAGTCCGTCACACTGGTTCCCAACCGTCACCATCGGGTCCCGGTTTCGTTTTTTTCGGAACGGGCTCCGAAAAAGAAAAGAAAAAAAAAAAAAAAAAAAAAAAAAAGATTTTTTTTTTTTTTTTTTTTTTTTTTTTTTTTCCGTTTTCCGTTTCAAATGGTCAATTCCGCGATTTTCCGCGATCGCGGAAAATCTGTGCCTCTACATTGGTTTCAACCATTTTTCATACAAAATTATGCATACATGATGTTTTATTGATATAATGATTAAATAGCGAGATCATCAACAACTATTTAAAAAACGCTTTTGAAAATTTTTGAAAAAGTGCAAGCATTTAAAAAAAAAATTATAAAAATCATCTAATTATTTGGGCCCCAAATAATTATAAGATCAGATATATTTATTGATATTTGAGCCGTTTCTGGGTCGATTTTGACCAAATAAAGTTCATTCTGCCATTAAAATTGCATGTTCTATAAAATTCGACATTCAGTTTTTCATTACCTCACAAAAAAATTGTGATGTGCAGCGCCCTCTCTACCAAAACTAAACTACCCCTTTAATTATCAAACTGCCATTTATATATTTTGTTATTTCTGTTTCATGGTTTGAATAAACCGAATCTGAAATCTGAAGAAAAAAAATGACTTAAAGAACCGATGCGCTACACTAGAGCATGGGTTCTTTTAGTCATGCATACCGAGTCGTGGGCACGTCTTCAAAGAGAATGCCAATAATTGGGCTATGGTTGATAATTTTTTTTTTTTTTTTTTTTTTTTTTTTTTGATAATTCTTACCCTCTGCGCCTCTGAATAATTTATTAGATAGATGGCGCACTATAAATGCTATATATTATTATTATTATTAATTATAGTGAATGCTTGTTATACGTATAGAAAAATCGTGGATGGGTTAATTTCTAAGATCTTTTATCAATAGTCATTAACTGCTCTTTTGTTTTGAATCAACAGGCGGTATTTTGTGGATGAGGGAGCTATGAAGGAACACTTCCGGAGTAAGACACACAAGCGCAGGTATTGTACTAAGTTTCCAATAATAATAACAATAATGTTTCTATTCATATATAGTGCCTAATATGATTGATAATCAATCTCTAAGGGGCCATGCAAAGTTAAACAAATTCCAACCATGTGGGTGGGTGGGTCCAGGGCCATTTTGGATACAAAATAAAACAATTGGAAAATCCCACCCAAAAGAAAGATTTTAGTGTTAAAAAATGCACTTTACTTGTCTCAAATCATAAATGACTTTTAAAAAGTCATTATGATTTGAGTTTTCTGTTCATGTCGGAGATGGATATCCAAATAAAAAGTTTGGATAAGGGGGTGGGTGGGGTTTTGTTAATTTTGCCTTTGATTCTAAAGTATTGGCTCTCCTTTGACTTAAAGGGTACCACCACCCAAAAATAATATTCTTATTAAAGAAAGGTAACATCTTTAGTATTCCATTCCATCAACAAGTTCACAAAAATATGTTTCCAGAAAAAAAAAAAATAATTGGAAACGCATCACCATTCTAAAGCATGCGTTCATGCGGTCTGAATGCGAAGACTGCGATGCGTGCGGTGAATTGCAATGTGTGTGCAGAGCGAACGAATCGCTCGGGAATCTATTGTCTACAAACGTACGCGTGAATAGCATTGGCGCAATCGCAAATGCTTGGCCCGTATGGAACCAGGAAATAGCAGTGGTTCCGTAAGTGGTGGAAAATAATTGCTTTGTTTATGAATTACACAACCCTTTGCAAAATGTTGGGTATCTATTTGATATCACGAAACGGTACCAAAACATATAATAATGTGTTGTTCTTTGCCTGGTGGTCCCCTTTAAATGTTGTTTAATCCATTCAGGACTGATTGAAATTGCTATATCATGTAATCTCCATAGACCCTAGCCCAAGTATTCTCAGGACCAGTCCTGAATGGGTTATAAAGTAGAAGCAGTTTTCAGCAGGTTTTTTATTTTATTTTATTTTATGTTCATTAACCTATTAGTTGTTTTGTTTTTGTTTTTATTGCTATCGCAGGTTAAAAGCTATGGAGCTGGAGCCGTACACCCAGAAGGAAGCAGACGCATGCGCAGGAATGGGGTCCTACCATCCCCCGAAGAAGAGAAGGATGGTGACTCAGAAAACTGGGGAGGACGAGGATGAAGTGATGAAGGAAGAAGCCGACGAGCAAAAGTAAAAAGAGCAAAGCAAAAAGCAAAAGGAACAAAATAGAGGAAACAATTTTGGCACCAAGAGTAGACCCAACTATTTGGGGCGAAACTCTCCGAAAGTATAGTATCTAAATTTGGTCCTACCATCCCCCCAGAAAAGGAGAATAATAACTCAAGAGATGAGAGGATGACGAGGATGAAGTCATAAAGGAAGAAGCTGGCGAGCAAAAGTAGTTAAACATAAAAAAAGAGGAAACGATTTGGCACCCAACTATTTTGGGTAAAACTCTCTGAAACTATACTTATCTAAATTTGGTCTAAACATCCCCAAGAAGAGGAGGATGGCGACCCAGAAAACTGGGCAGGACGAGGATGAAGTGATGAAGGAAGAAGCTGGCGAGCAAAAGTAGTTAAACATACAAAAATAGAGGAAACTATTTGGCACCAAGAGTAGACCCAACTATTTTGGTGAAACACTCTGAAACTATAGTTTGTAAATTTAGTCCAAACATCCCAATGGAAGCAATTTCCTTCACGTTTTTGGTGGACAAACATGTGATACAGATTTATTGACAAGGTGGTTTATGTTATTACAGTTCTAGCTAGTGTTTCTACACCATCTAAAACATTTATGCTTAAAATATTTCTTCCTTATTGGAGAAAACGGTTAGCTGAAACCTCGAAATCCTACAAGATTTTGGTTACAAATTTATATATTTCCTTTTCACTACAGCAGTTAAAGTGATCCATTAATATTGTCAAATTCAATTAAAATCAATTTGAGCTTTCACACTACTCTTGTACCTTGTTGTTTGGCTCAAGTTAACAGAAGAATGAATGGGTCTTGATTTTTCAAATTTCTCTTTAAATTGAAAAGCATTCTGGAACGCTATTTGAGTGTATTTGGAACGTTCATAGTATTTTAATGAGGATACTGCGCGCAAATGTCGGGGATACAACATCTGACACAAATTTTCACTTTTTTTCACTAGGTAAATATTGTTCTTTTTCTATGAAAATATCATATACAGTGGAACCTCTTTATTACCAGCTCTGTTATAATGAGGTACCTGATAAAGTGAGGTAAATCGCAGGTCTAAGCTTTTTATATGGTATTGCTTTTAGGCGTAGATACTAACGTAATACCTATTCATCAGGGGGTGATGAATGAATAGATCATCCCCCCCTGTTGAATTGGTATCAATGACAGATCTACGCCCATGGCTCTGATGCAAGGTATATATCCAGTTTAAAGGGGAAGGAACTCCTAGCCTTTTGACTTACTGGATGTGATGAGAGCATAACTCTTGTCATTTCTAGTCACTTATTTCCTCGTGAATATTCCCAATAATGAATATAATCAATATTTTATGGCCCACTGTCGTCTGCTTTCAATGCCAACAGGAGGCGGCCATTTCTTCAACTTCTCGCGGTGAAATGACGTGGCAGGCGGAGAACACAATAGCGGGTTACGATGATGCTATTGTGTTCTCCGCCTGCCACGTCATTTCACCGCGAGTAGTTGGAAGAAATGACCGCCTCCTGTGGGCATTGAATGCAGACGACAGTGGTCCATAAAATATTGATTATTTTTGTAATCGGGAATATTCATGAGGAAATAAGTGACTAGCAATGATAGTAGTTATGCTCTCATCACATCCAGTAAGTCAAAAGGATAAGGGTTAATTCCCCTTTAACCTAGTAAATTCAATGGACCCCAAGGTGCTTGTTATGAGGTTTCACTGTACCATTTAGAAGAGACTTACAATGATATTGCATACTTGCCAACTGTCCCGTTTTTATCGGAATTGTCCCGTTTTTTGAATTTTTTAGAAGTGTAAAATCGGGACGTCCCGATTTTTAAGTTAATTTTTTTTTTTTTTTTTTTTTTTACTTTACTCTACTTTATTAAATGTATAGAGACAACATTTAAACGTAAATCTGACCAAATCTTACCTAGTAATTTTGGAAGAATTATGAAAAATGGGTCGAGAATGCATTTAATACTCAAAAACGTCAAGGCCTGGACCCCTGTCGCAATGGACTTTGTGCTTGCAATGTGCACTTCCCGCACACTTGTGCAATTATGCTGCGACTTTGGACCCCCGGCCAATTTTGTCTCTCTTTCCAAAATTCAAATGTTGGCAAGTATGATATTGGTATATGATTGAAGTCTTAAAGGGACTTAGTAACATTGTTCAAATCCTCAAAATAAATTTCTAATTCTAGCGGTTCCCTTATACCTTGTTGTATTCGTATTAACAATAAAATCACGGGACAGGTTTTGGTTTTTCAAATTCCCCTTTCGTTACAAAGATATGTATGATTGAAGTAGTCAGATAAGAAAAACTCCGGGCGAGTTTTTCTTCTGTGTACAAAGTGAGTGCAGTGAGTTACTGAATATCACTTTGCATTTTCGCTCATTACTTGGCCATACAATGTCCATTTGACTTTAATTTTGCACACAATACCCTGTGGACATATGAGATAACAACAATATACATTGCATCAACCATTCATCACTTTTTGCACATGTCAACAAAGTTACTAGATCCCTTTAAATATCTCTTTTCAAAATATAGTATTATTAAACGTGCCAGGGATTTTAATGCTCTATGGCATTTGTGTGCATTGTAACTCTTGAAAAAACGCAAGCTTGGCACGTTAGGAGTTAAAATCATTTTAGAACATCCTTCATTTTCTTCACTAATTGTGTCCATTGACCATGGGCATTGTCATGCAACAATGCATATTTATTATACTCTTTTATTTTATTGCAGGATGCAGGAAGTCAATGCTGACTTATGAACAGTTTATCTGCTTACTGTACTTTAAACCATTCGTACACTTGTGTATCGATCTATTCATACAACATTTTTAGTGTACAAAGATTTGCAATCACTAGTAATGGAAATAATCAATTGTTTTTAAACCACTATAAACTGTTTTGACTGCGCACTGGAGGCTGCCATGTTTTCCAAAGGTACCATATGAAAGATCATCTGAGCATGCTAACGAAAGTGGATTATGTAACTGCTGTTGTTGAATCTGCTGCTATGTCAGTGGTTATGTAACCCGATTTTGTTAATGCACACTTAGATGACGTTTCATATGGTATTTGGGAAACATGACAGCTTCCAGTGCTCAGTCAAAACAGTTGATAGTGGTTTTAGAAATTTGTTACTGATACCCAGGAGGAAATATTCAACTAGAAGTGACAGGAATTATGCACTTATCAGTAACAGCAAGCGAAAATTCCAGTGTTTCCTTCCTTGGAATTACATTTTTATTGAAAGTACACCTTATTGTAAATTGCATATTTTTAAAAAGTATACAGTGTAGTCTTTACAAAAATCAAACAATGTATTACTTTTTTGTTTTAATAAATCATGGAGCAGAGAAGACATTTTTTTTCTTTAACTGTTACTGCAATAACTGCATGTGCACCAGAACTAGATGTATGCTCACTTTTGAACATGGTGTGTGTTACAGTGTTGGCAGTGTGTATCATGTTATGTACACAATGGGTGATTTCAATTTTCAAGTATGGTGTTTAAGGCCGGTGTTAGTGTTTATTACACACAAACACCAGTTTGATAAACACTAACACCAGCCCTAAACACCATACTTGAAATCACCCAATGTATGTTTGTGTGAAGGGATATGATATATTGGTCGAGTGTGTATTAGAGTACATGCATTATTACAGTGGAACCTCTTTATAACAAGCTCTGTTATTAATGAGGTACATGTACCTGATATAGCGAGGTAATGTCACAGCTCCAGGTGCTATAAATTTTATTGTTTTTAAGCCCTGATACAAGATCTATTTATAATGTGGTTTCACTGTAGTACAAATTGAGGGGTGTAGGCATTTGTCACAATGTGTACATTGTGTATTAAGACAGGTGTGTGCATGCATGTGTTTGTGTCTCTGTGTTGTATTTGTATGCTCTGATATTGTGCATGTTTTATGTGTGTTATTATGAACTTTTACACCAATAGGACATAATTTGGTATTCATGTTTAAAGAAATACATGAAGTTGCGATGTGATTCTGTTGTCAACATGATTCTGGGGGCTTTTTTTATTGCACATCCACTAATGTGGACTGGAACATGATTAGGTCACTTTTCAAGTCGTGCACAATATGTTGCACGTCTGCTCTTCAGTCTTCTCGTCGAGTACCAGATATTGGACGGCAGATCGGGCATTATAACGTCCGACTGAATGGAATTGACGATGTGAGAGGCTGAGAGCTAACCCCCAGTGTCCTAATCTGCATTATACAGCTGTAGTAGTGGATGTGTGATCGAAAAGCCCCTAACCATGCAAATTTATCTATTTCTATATCTTTGTTCACACAAGTATTCACATAGACATACTTGTAAATATATACATACATACATACTTGATACATACACACAAACACGCACACGCATACACACACATTATGCTCGCTGATACACATGCAGAGAGAAGAGACAAGTAATTACATCACACGATGGTACTCTATATTCATCCCGCTTGAAAAAGGGTTGAGTACCCTTACATGTAAATGCATGTACAGTGGAACCTCATTATAAAGAGCTCTGATAACACGGTAGGAAATATACAGGGGCTGAGGGCAATTTTGCCCCTAATTTTCAAAATAGCCCCCTAAAATCAGTAGGTAGCCCCTAAAATTACCATAGGGGATTATGTGAAAAATTTCTGGATATCCATTAGATTGGAAAAGTAGCCCTCTAAAATTAAAAATTAATGCTTAAACCCATTCAGGACCGGACCCGGAAATACTGTACTTGTACGGGTCTAAGGAGAATACATGTTATAGCAAAATCATTCAGTCCTGAACTGGTTAATATATATGTATTGTAACGATGCAATTTTGCTGGTCCAAGCTCTTTATATCATATTGTTTACCCCGATACATGTATAGAGTACAGAAGCCATGACGTCATTAAAATCTATTTTTAGAATTTCTCAATTTGAACTTCATTTTCCGAAAGAGCATAGAAAAAATGTCCAAATGTTGAAAACTAATTGAATACGCAAAGTATTTGATGAGATTTTTTTTCCAATAGGCAATCAGTATTACAGTGCTCTGGTTCATAACTTTATGAACCAATTGCCCATTTAAGTAAAATTCATTCGGATGGGCATATATATCTCGGCCAATACTTAACATATATTCAATTGATTTTCGACATTTGGACATTATTTTTTATGCTCTTTCAGAAAATGAAGTTCAAATTTGAAAATTCTAAAAATTGATTTTTGATGACGTCACACTTCATCACTCTACATGTATATCAATTAAGGTAATTATTTGCAGAGTCCCTAGGTGGCTAGGTCCTCGTTTTATAGGTCCCAAGTACACTGAACAACCAAGTTTAATGGGTTCAATAGTTATTTTAGCCGCTACATCTACATACAGAATATATATACATGTATCACTTGACATAAAGACAAAATAAAATCAACAAATTGAAATCAGATATTGTAAAGGCAACTTGAATATTTTAATGGTTACCTCCTTGCATTATGAGGCAAAGTGCATGGTGCAAGCAATACAATCACATATAGATACACGATTGTGGTTCACAAATGAATAAAAAAATATATTTCTATTTATGCTAAAACAAAAAACAGCCATAGCAATGAGGCAAGATGTCCTGTTTTTCTTTGATAATAACACTAACGGTGCCTTTCCGGACATGATTGGCAGCACCAGGGTGGGGAAGGGGGGCATTTGATAACCTACTATAGTCATGAAAATGTTATTTTTGTTTTGTTGAAACCCAGTAGTGATGGACGGTATGGACGCGACTATAGCTCAAGATACACTATTTATGTACACCATTTTATGTCTTTTCCTCTTTTTTGTTCCTTTCTCAGGTTAAAACAAAAACAAAACCCTGGACCAGGTTCCGCCACTGCCAGAAAAGGAAATATATATTTCCAATCATCTGATGTTCCGGCAAAATCACTTAATATTCAGTCTAAACCATTGAAGTTTAAGGCAAACATCATTTGGTTTGATGGCATAAATAATCTTTTTCGGACATTGGACAATATCTCCCTTCTGGGAGACTTCATCATACAAATTATATTTGGGGTAATAAGATTGGTGAAACTTTGATTAAAAAATGGTCAGAAAGTGCCTGTACATTTAAAAGTTTGTGCATACAAGCCCATCAAATATCTACAATGTTGTGTGGCATTTGGGCTCAAAAGACAATTACAGCTTTATTTAGAGATACGTGTACGAGTTGAAAAAAGGGGAGTTGAAAAAAAGGGAGTTGTATGTATAGAAAAACGGTGACACAATTTTTTTTTCCAGCGAAAATTGCTCCTCAAGGGTTTATCGCCAATTATCATTTTGTTTTGGTTTAGGGGTATAAAGGGCTAGTGTTAGGATTTTTGCTAGGGATAGAAAAACTTGGTTGCTTTATAGAATATCTTTCACAGAGAAATTTTCGCTGGAGCAAATGGCATGGAGTTGGCGGACGTTTTTCACAAAGATACACAGAAAAAAGTACACATAGTGTACAATATGTTATGCAAACATATCTGCGACGAATTCCATAAAAAATACAATGTAAATACACGTACTTGACAATAAATTACAATTAACACTCCTTCATAGTATCTTCATAATTATCATTATTAATATCATTCATAGAACAAATGTGATTGCATGTTGACACAGCCTCTATTGGGAGTTAATAAAAGCCACATTATTAAATGTAACCTGTCATTACCAAATCATAAGTTGCAAAATTTAAATTGCCTGATTTAGGTACAGCGTATTTCTGAGATCTCCAAAATCTCAGCATCCCAGTTAACTTATTATACTTTAGAAGTGCAGTGAAACCTTATTATAACAAGCACCTTCGGCCCATTGAATTTCCCTTGTACATGTACATATATCAGGGCTTTAAAGGAACTAAAGAATACAACGTACTTTGGCACTTATTCCATAGTTGATGACTTGTAAAATAGGTCTGCCGAAAAAAACTCCATGAAAATAAACACAGTAGTGATTTTAGACTAATTTTCTGATGCCAAATCACACTTAGCAGCCAGTTTAGGCCACATTTAGGGTCCAGAATCGGCAGCGTGATTGACATGTGATTGACAATTCATTGGCTTGCGTCATCTACAGAATTTAGTTCATTATCCGTTCTTTAGATGATGTCACATTTTGGCGATTTAAAAGAGGCGTTCCCAGGACAATTAGATATTTACTAATTACCCCAAAATGTATCGATTTCATGGGAAATGACTGCCAAATTCTTTTTCTTGAGGAAAACATATGTATAGAGAGCCTAATTGTGAAAATTAGGCCATCTAGACGCTGTAGTTCCTTTAAAAATAATACAATACATACAACCAGGACCTGTGAAATAACAGAGCTCAATAGCTCATTATAAAGAGGTTCCACTGTAACGACCTCAATGGTCAGGAATCCAGCAATGACATACATGTAGACAGTGCAATTGACGAAGTCATTTACAGTGGAACCTCATTATAAAGAGGTCGGATATAACAAAACCCTTTTATAACGAGGTAATTTTGCTGGAACCAGCTCTTTATATTTCTTTGTTTTTTTACCCTGATATAATGAGAAACCTGATATAACAAGGAAATTTTCATCGTTATAATGAGGTTCCACTGTAGTTTCTTCATTTTTTCCGCCTTTTATTTCATGACGTTATAAGGGTTTCGTTGGAACAGATCACAAATGTAGGAAATGCCCGAATCAACTTATTTATCAATTAAATGTTTGAAATAACGTTTACGGTTTACATGTATGCACCAAAAAAAAAAATCATCTGCACATGAAAAACATGTGCACTGCAGCAGGGAAAAATTAACAATTATTATTTGGGGGCTACTTAAATTCAAGCTCGCCAGTTTGAAAATGACTCTAAAATTGGATTTGAATTGAACTCTTATGCTAATTTACAGGGTGTCTTTTGGGGCATTTCGAGGGCGAATTCGTCCTGAGCCCCCCGTGTATTTTTTTTTCACTGCTCTGCAGCTGAACAGACTGATAAAGCATGTTACCACAGGTTCTTACCGGGCCCAGTGCCGGTGTACAGTCGGTGGGATATACGTGCAATCTCGGTGGCATGCACGGAATTTACAGATTTACACATGTCTGCATTCAACAATTCGATATTCAGAATTTGTCATCTAAATCCTTTCTTTTACCATTTTAACAATCAATCAATTAGTTTATCCAATGACATGCTTTCCATAACTTTTCCAAATGCCATTAATAGTATAAATTAATTTAATTGCACCTTAGTATCTTAGAAGAGGCAATCCCAAACAACAACATTTTTGACATACAAGACAAGATTCTAGTCCAGTCAAACCTGACTATTGAGACCACCATTGACCAACAAAGACCAATAACCAGGTGGTCTTTATAGACAGGTTCATTAACATGCAGGAGGCGAGTTAGCGAGTTAGCTCAGTGGGGAGGCGAGTTAGCTCAGTCGGGAGAGCGTGCGGCTCCGACGCGAGAGGTACCCGGTTCGATCCCTACCATCGGATATCGGACAATGCGTTTTTCCATCACGCATAAAAATACGAGCTAACTCCCGTTGTGTGTTATCGCCCTCCCCGGCCGTGCTTCCTACGCAGGAAGAGGATTCGCGGAAAAAACACTCCGTCCCTCGGATAGGACGATAAATGGAGGTCCCGTGTATGAGACAGTCACACCTCATGTACGCTAAGAACCTAGTCAACTTCTCGAAAAGAGTAGGGTGTTAACCCGGTTGACTAGTACCCTGCAAATCACAACTAAAAAGAGTTGAAGTTTATAATAGATTAATGAAGAGAAGACCGGAAAGCCTACAGGAGAAATCCTTCTATTTCCGTATATTGATGATGATGATGATGATGATGCAAACTGCTTTCAATGAGAGTCAAGATTAGTGTTTCTTTATAAACATGTGGTCGATAGAGAAGAAAACTGTATCAACATTTAGAATAACTGTCCAACATTTTTAAATGTAAACAAAATATATATTGGATATTATGTGCAGGTGCATTTATAACACAGAAACATGTACATGTACAGTTACAGAAAAATATCACAGTAATATAATTGATGTTCAATAAACACTGATTTGACAGTTGTGAATTTGGTACCATAACAAATACGCCATGTAAATTTTTCATAAACATTACATACCCGACATGTAGGTGTTGATCACATTGAGTGCATTCTTCTAAATCTCTAAGGGCCCATTTCTAGAACACCTTCAGCCTGCATGTCTGTTCAGGTATCTTCAATAAACTTGGTCTCTAACTGTCACTTGGTTTCTCCGAAACAAAAGCAATGCCATTTCTTAATTCTCATGGGAAAATTCTTGTCTAATATGCATTCGCTTGTTCTCTGCCATCAACTTAGCCCTTACCTACAGGAACCTTGTGGGCTATAGTATGTGCAAATTCTATAGGGATTTAATAATCCCAAAGGGAATGAATTAATAAATAAATTCACTTTGCTGGTGAGCTTTTATCTTGCATCCCTGCATCTGCAACGACTTGTTCTTCACTGTCACCCGACTTCTTGAACACAAAGACATGTCTCACAGTTTTCGTCTTCACCCGACTTCCATCTGAGCTGTATCTGTAATTGATCGCCTTGCTGTATTTCGATATCCTCTCCTCATATCGTTTGAAAATTTCCCGACACGAAAGATTAGTCGGAGTAGGTTCGGTTGATTCGTTTTCATCTCTAATTACTATCTCCTGCTGTTGACGTTTTTTCCTCTGCCTGATTGCGGCTGGTTGTGAATGTGAATCACTACTAGAGTTCACAATGTTGCCATTATCTATGCCTACCTGGTACTGGTCTGCATGTACACGTCGACCATAATTTGAAAGGCCTACCTGCCTTCTGGCTAATAAAGATTGTATATTCCGCTGCTGATCAATTGCAACCTCGGTGACTGCTTGTGATTGCATCTGACCATGCCTCGTACTTGAAACTCCAAGCTGTTGTGACGCTTGGTTGGGTGAATCGATCAGTTCAACTGTTGATGGTGATGAAGTTGTGACGGACGAGATATGATCGTTGGCTTTCCCATCACGTGGTGGCTGCGGTATAGCGCTGCCAATGATCAAACAATCCTGGGTGATAGCAGAGGATGGGTGGAACAGTCCACTAGGACTAGGTGCAGCATTGGACCTTACAGACCTCCCCGATGTTGATGGGATTGAGTGATTACTAACGCAGCTGTTATAGCCCATGACCGCTTGGGTAAAATGTTCAGTTTCGTTCTGGGGAGCCTTCCCGTGCATGCTTGTGCCGTCAACTTTGCTGTACACTGCATCCTCAGAGTATGACAAATCAGGTTCTCTTGCGGACGTCTTGTTCTCTAGTCGTGGTTGCTTGCCTGACTGTGTAATAGAGGCTGGAGGTGGGAAATTTCGCTTTGAAGAAAATCTTGAACTCATGGGTGGATTAGAGTCATTAACAAAGCCTCTGTTTTCACTGACAAAAGATCTGTTCTCATTCCCAAATCCTCTATTCTCACCTACGAACCCCCTGTAGTCGGCAAGATCAATGAACGGAGCTCTAGACACACTGTCAGCATTTCTAAGTCCCATGCTGTCCACGTTGCGTAGTCCAATCTGACTCACTTGCTCGAGGGGAAGCTGGCTGTCCACAGCGCCCCTAGGACTGTCCCCTAGAAGTATGCTCCTATCCTGAGCACCCAAGTCAGTGGTTGTCACTACATCCGCACCCCCATCCTCCTCCTCCTCGTCTCCTTCCTCTACATACACAGGGATGATATCAAATTGGTCAGGTGGAATAGCCCCTTTGACTTCAGACACCTCGCACATGATGTCCGGGTGGTGAGACAGGAAGTGGTCCTCGAGGAACTCCCTGCGCGTATACCTCCGGGATTCCTTCCCGTTGGGACAATACTTGCACCAGTAGAAGTAGTTGAGATGCTTGCAGCGGTAGTGCCTCTGTGCGTTCTTGAGGAGGGTGAAGGTGGTCCCGCATATTCCGCACTGGAATCTCCTCCGGGCAGGTTGCCCCTGTTGTGGCCCCCCTCGGGATGTCTGCAGATCCTTGGATCCATGGGGAACCTTCAACAGAAAAGAAGAAAGGGTGAGAGTTAGCCTCTGCTCTGGCAAAGTGATTCAGATTGGAGAGATGTGCTGGTCAGCAATCTTCAGTGTGAATGTAGAAGTGGGGAAGCGGCCCTCGACAAGTAATTTATATGAACAGATGAATTGATCAGTAATGGTCTGTTTGCATTGAAGAGGTGCGAGCAGCAGATCTGTTGGCATAGATGAGAATCTTCAAAAGAGAAATAAGGTTAGCCTCGCCTCTTGTACAGTTATTGAGATGAAGACTTGTAGTGGTCAGTAATCATCAGTTTCTGCTGAAGAGGATAAACCAACAGAAACAAACGAGTTAGTAAAATTGATGATCAAGTTCTCCACCTTGTTCCCTCATTCATAAGTTCCTGCAGAGCAAATTGTACTCCCACGTTTCAGTATGCAACTGGTTAATTACCTATTTTCCGTCTCTCTTTCAATGGCTATGTAAGATCTGTAGTTGCATCTTCCAAGTTTTCTCATTAACATTTCTGCAAATCAGCGCTGCATTTGGTCCACTCCTCCAGTGCTATTTAGCGTTCATAATTCTTTGTGACCCTGGCTACGAAATTCCCATGGGATGAGTTAGTGGTGTCAATAAATCTGTTAATGCCTTGAATGCCAATGTCACAAATTTGCACTCACATATCACTTTTATATCACTGGCAAGCTAGGAGTTAATAAACTATTCATGATCTGGCTTTAAATGTTTACACATGTTGTGGTTGCATCTTCCAAGTTTCTCTCCGTAACATTTCTGCGAATCAGTTCTGCATTTGGTCCGCACCTCTCGACCGTTTAGCGACCCTTGGGCTACTAGATTTCCATGGGATGAGTTAGTGGTGTAATCAAGTCAACTATTCAGGATCTGGCTTTAAACGTTTACAGATGTCCTGCGGTTGCATTTTTAGGTTTCTCTCCGTAACATTTCTTCGCATCAGTTCTGCTTTTGGTCCGAACCTCTTGACTCTTTAGTGACCCTTGGGCTACAAAATTCCCTTGGGGTGAGTCAGTGGTGTTATCAAGTCTTTCAATAAACTATTCAGGATCTGGCTTTAAACGTTTACAGATGTCCTGCGGTTGCATTTTTAGGTTTCTCTCCGTAACATTTCTTCGCATCAGTTCTGCTTTTGGTCCGAACCTCTCGACTCTTTAGTGACCCTTGGGCTACAAAATTGTGGTGTATTCAAGTCTTTCAATAAACTATTCAGGATCTGGTTTTAAACGTTTACAGATGTCCTGTGGTTGCATCATTAGGTTTCTCTCCGTAACATTACTGCAAATCAGTACTGCATTTGGTCCGGACCTTTCGACCGTTTAGCGACCCTTGGGCTACTAGATTCCCATGGGATGAGTTAGTGGTGTATTCAAGTCTTTCAATAAACTATTCAGGATCTGGTTTTAAACGTTTACAGATGTTGTGGTTGCATCTTGAAGTTTCTCTCTGTAACATTACTGCAAATCAGTTCTGTATTTTGTCTGAACCTTTCGACCGTTTAGCGACCCTTGGCCTACTAGATTCCCATGGGATGAGTTAGTGGTGTTATCAAGTCTTTCAATAAACTATTCAGGATCTGGCTTTAAACGTTTACAGATGTCCTGTGGTTGCATTTTTAGGTTTCTCTCCATAACATTTCTGCGCATCAGTTCTGCTTTTGGTCTGTACCTCTTGACTCTTTAGTGACCCTTGGGCAACAAAATTCCCTTGGGGTGAGTTAGTGGTATATTCAAGTCTTTCAATAAACTATTCAGGATCTGGTTTTAAACGATTACAGATGTCCTGTGGTTGCATCTTTAGGTTTCTCTCCGTAACATTTCTGCGAATCAGTTCCGCATTTGGTCCGAACTCCTCCACTGTGTAATGTTCCCGGTACTCAGTGACCCTTGGGCCAAAAGATTCCAATAGCAATGGAAGAGTATGCATAGACGATTCGGATGATGACAATGTCCTTGTATTTCCTTCGCTATCCGTGAGTCTTCTTGATGTTTGACTAAACCTGTGCCTCGATTCTCCTTCTTGCCTCTCATCTCTGGGCTTAGGACACTCAGTTTGTGTTGCACAGTTAACAGTTACTGCTTTCTTTGCAGTTCTATTTATAGTCAAATCCATATTCAATCCAGTTCCCTGACATTCCTCAACTGCATGCTGGGCACTTTGCATCATTGCACCATCTCCGTTTTCAGGGCTTTGACTTTCTCTCGCACTACTTGAACAACCAACAGTTCTGTTGATGGAATGCATCTTTGTATGAGCTCCATCAAGCTTTGAAGTGGATGGGACATCTCGTGAGCTGATACTTGACTTTTTGCATTCGTCCTGAGCAAGTCTTTTCTCATACAGGTCCACAATGCGCTTGCACTTTCTGTAAAGCTGTTTCTTGTTCAAGTTGCAAGTACAATGACACTTCTTTAGCTTCCACTTGGACTTGCGGCGAACATTAGTAGCAGTTTTACGAGTGCGTAATGTCTCACCAATGCTAGATTCATTTGTAGTTGCAGAGTCTGTTTTCCGTGCTTTATTTGGTGCATTAAAGTCTTTGGTCCTGCTTCCCCTCTCTACTTCAGAATCTAGTTTGGTGACAAGCTGTACCTCTTTTGGTGGAACTTCCTCTGTTCTAGGACCGCGAGTTGAAATGGCATTTGAAGTATCATGCACTTCCTCTGGCTCAGATCCTGATTTTGACTTATTCTCTCCTGTCAAACCTGATCTCGATCTCAATTGAGTTGAATTGGCATTTGAAGTATCAAGCACTTCCACTGGCTCTGATCCTGATCTTAACTCATTCTCTTGGGACAAATCTGATCTCGATTCGTTCTTCCCTGACGAATCTGATCCAGATCCGGGCGCATTCTTCCTCAGCATTTTCAACAGATCTGCACAGGTCTGCCTTTTGTTTGACGTCGTTCCCGAAGTCAGATTTGACCCCGACACATTTTGCAGCTCTTTTCTTGGACCCGACATGTTTTGCGAATCTAATCTTGAAACTGGAATGTTTTGTGACTCCAAGTCTGATTCTAAAATGTTTTGTTGCCCCATCGTTGATCCGGATACGTTTCCCGACTCCATTCTTCCGTCCGAACTGTTTTGGGATATCATTATTGATCTAGGCACACTTTTTGACAGACTTTGTGGTCTACTCAGCTGCTGATATCCCTCACCTTGTGAGGGAGGCTGACAACTCGATAATGAATGATGCTCTGAAACATGTTGCATCCACATGTTGTCTACAACTGGATCGTTCCGCTGTCTTTTTGGACTCGGTTCACTTGTTGATACACTTTTACCTCTGGCAAGCATATTATCTCTAGAAGTTGAAGGCATATCTTGTTTGCTTGGCTGTCTCATACTTGGAAGGCTGGATGTCTTTCTTCTCATTTCCACTTCATGCGCCGACTGCAAAACATTTCTTCCCCTTTCAATTCCACGAATTGGCTGCAATATATTTCTCTCTGCATTTCGTTCAACATCAATCACGCATACTGGCTGAGTTGCTATCCCCATTTCACGAACCGGTTGGGATGATGTCGGCATTCCTTGTTCAGCTTCATCCTGGACCACAATGGTTACCACTTGATCCTCCTCGTTTCTACTTGACGAGACTTGCCTGTTACCAGTCGCAGTGCTCGACGTAGGTAACAAATAACAAGAGCCATGCGGATGTTGCATCACAAACTCAGGGCTGGCATTTCTCAATAATTCAAGCTGTCCAGGAGATAATTCCGCTGCACTACTTGCCCTGTCGCTTGCTAGATACTGACCGTACACAAGAGGATCCCCCAACACAAATCTGGACTGGTCCAAAAGAACGTCCTCTGACATGCCCGGGGGAAACTGAGGCATCGCTCCACCTGTGTCCTCACCGAACATGTACTTCGACACCTGATGGTGGATTGACTCCACCTCTAGTACATATCCCGGGTGGTTCTTGGAGTAGTGCGCCCGGAGTTCCCCCCTCCGTGTGAACTCTGCCTGACACCGGGCACACGGGTACACCAGCTTCTGGAGGCTGTGCTGCTCTCGGATGTGGCGGAACAGGTTAGACTTGGTGGACAGCCGTTTCTTGCAAAACTGGCAGCCGTGGTACGACAGCTCTCCCTCTTGAGGGTCTGACACCTTTGTTTAAACAGAAAAGAGACAGGAAATGGTGCATGGAACATGTGAACTGCAAAATGCAGTACGTTCAACTAATAAATATATAATCCTAAATTATCTTGTCTATCCTCAATTAAAATTATCTTGAAGAGCTGTCTTTTTTAAGCTCTGATTGTTTGATAAGAAAAGGAGTAGACAGTTTTACTTCTTCGTCTAATTTTGGAATTGATTAACGCAGTATTAATTCTGAAAAAATTGCGGGAAGAAATCTGTTACTGGGTAACATTTATAATCATTAATTCAATAATGATATTCCTTTTGTACAAAGAATTAAACACTGCTACCCTCATCATACCTTACACTAATGAGGACTGATCAAACTTGTCTAAGATGAAATATTACTTTCTTGAGTATGAACTTACTTGTAACGTCTTATTCTTAGAAATGTGAAGTATAACAAATTATATTACCTTAAATCTTGTTGTATTTTGTTTGCACTTTGACAAGGGTGTCTTTTTACCGTATTTAAACTTAGCTAGAACTACAAAATATGGTATTTCATCTTCAAAAAGAATGATGCCATGAGGTTACATGACATAAACTCCTGCGACAGCTGCTACAAGGCGGGTTTATCGTCAGGTCACCATTGTAATTAGTCTTTGCACTATTCGCCCTCTCGCTATCTCAAGACGTTTCTCATGGTTCAGGGCTATGGTTCATCTACTTGGGTTTTGGTTAAGTTTATGAATATCTGATGGTTTCTGAAAAGCTAAAGGGATAGTTCAGTTTTGGTTAAGTTTATAAATATCTGATGGTTTCTGAAAAGCTAAAGGGATAGTTCAGTTTTGGTTAAGTTTATGAATATCTGATGGTTTCTGAAAAGTTAAATGGATAGTTCAGTTTTGATTAAGAGGGTGCTTCAAGAAATAATTTTTTTGTGAGGTAATTTTTAATATAAACATGGTTGAAACTTGATGTGTCTGGAGGACGAAAACAGTCCTGTAACTTAACCGTTTATATGTTTTACTACCAGTCAAGCATCATTGAATTATTTCTGTTCTTTTTTAATGATAGGACTAACTTACAAATTTACCAAAACTGTTCTCTCCCTCTAACAGAAGAGCAATTGTCGCCGGAGCTTATCTCGTGGCTTGGCTCTGCCACGGACTAGCATTCTTACCTCTGAATCTCTGTTCCATAACCAGCCCCCCTGGTCCCCCGCCTCTGCACCCAAGGGGTACAATGATGCACCCCTGTCATCTGCAGCGTGAGAATCTGGAGAAAAAAATGGATGCGAATAGTCAAGAGTATCCGACTTTGGATACTCGCTCGTCCATAATATACAAATTCTGATGCTACACGCGAACCATCATCGGGATGAAATCAGACATTGAATTTCTCTGTTTTTCACTAGGTAAACATTATTTTCTTTGAAAATTTTATATCATTCGCAAGAATCTTTCATTTAAATTGGTACATGAATGAAGTCTTGAACATAACTGTTGGGAACAAATATAAAGTTAATAGATCATTTTAATTTTAATAGATACAAATAATGTGCAATTGGTAGGGTAAAGATCATTGTCACTACCTCCCTATGGTCGGGGCTTGACAGCAGCACTAGCCCGATTTTCATTAATAGTAGGAGTGGGCTATACGGGGGTGAAAAATACTTTTTTTGTCATTTTATTTTCGGGACAGTTTTTTTGTATTCCATTTGCCCTATCTCAACATGAAATGACAATATTTTTTTCCTGGGGTCTAAGAAAAAAGTGTGCAGGGCCAAAATCCAAGATGGCCGCCGTTTTTCCCTAAAAATCACATTTTCGGCCATAACTTTGTCATTAGTGGGTCTCTTTATTTGGTTTTGGTGTCTAACCCTATGTTTTGGGGGTTAAGGGATCTATTTATGCAGTCAGAAATACTGTAAAATATTCAGATATTGTGTTAAGGCATATTTTTGACCATTTTTACCCCTTTTTAACCCAATTTTGAACCATGCCCGTAGATCTGAAATTAATGGGTAAATTATATCGGAGAACATTTTTAAAAAGCTAGAGAACAAGTTGAAAGTGAAAAAATAATATTCATAGCCCCCATAACCCTCACAGTTGACATAATTTTCGGCCTGGGGTTATACAAAAAAGTGTGCATGGCCAAAATCCAAGATGGCCGCCCTTTTCCATGAAAAATCACATTTTCAGCCATAACTTTGTCATTTTGAGGTGTTTTTACTTGCTTGTGGTGCCTTGCCTATCCCCATGTGTTGGGGGTAAACCAATCTGTTATGCATATAAAAATAGTCACAAGCCATCAAATGTTGAGTTAACACCATTTTTTACTACATTTGAATTCATTTTTACCTAAATTAGCATATTTCGTGAGACATGTCTTCAATTTATACGATGTTGCTTAAAACATAAAGCGGATTTCTCCTAAAGAAGTCCCCGGTTCCTGTAACGGGTACAGGCACAATCTGCTGCTCTATAATCCCAGGTGTTCGCTGCCAAATTCCATCTTCGGTACCAGCACGCATCAGGTGATCCACTCGGAAAGTTCCGTCCCCATTATAATCCAGGTACATGTAGAACCCAATATACCATCTATTGGTACCTGTAGGTCTCTCTCATCCCAGAGGACAGCAAGTGGTTGGTTTAGTCTGAAACATAAGTTGTTTTTCAGAGTGAGACATTCCCTCTGCCTCTTGTGCTCCCATCAATGTTTCCAGTATCTCCTCCTCGCAAGGAAATACCACTGCTTCCTATGCTTGGTAATCATCCCCGAGGAGTACCGTTAGGTTCTCGATCATCTCTTTCTCTGATAATTTGTTGACCTTGTAAAGGTCCCTGCGCCCTGCGGACATCTGCATCACGTTGATGTGTGACTCTCTGGTACTGAATCTCCTGCCTCAAGAACGTCTTCAGCTCAGGCGATTTCTCAGCTATTTGTACTATAAAGGCACCCCCCCCCCCCCCAAAAAAAAAGACAAGCTTTATTAGGAATGACAAAGTGCCAAATTCTCTGAAAATTAACCTACGCTTTAGCCTTGTGTTGAAGTGTAGTTAATGATAGGGGTGGGCTTTACGTGGCATTTTATTGCCCAAGAGGTAGAGGGAATGTCTCACTCTGAAAAAGAATGTATGTTTCAGCCTAACCAACCATTTGCTGTCATCTGGGATGAGAGAGACCTGTACCAAAAGATGGTATATTGGGTTCTACCTGGATGATAATGGGGACGGAACTTTCCGAGTGGATCACCTGATGCGTGCTGGTACTAACTTAGCTGGTACCGGAGATGAAATTTGGCAGTGGCCACCTGGGACTGATGACATCCAGGACACTATTGAGCAGCAGATTGTGCCTATGACCGTTTCAGGAACTGGGGACTTCCTCAGGAGAAAGCTGCATTATGTTTTAAGCAACATCATAGAAATTGAAGACATGTTTCTCGAAATATGCTAATTTAGGTAAAAAGGGAGTTCAAATGTAATCAAAAATGGTGTTAACTCAACATTTGATGACTTGTGACTATTTTTTAGATGCATAAAAGATTGCTTGACCCCCAAAACATGGGGTTAGACACCACAAGCAGGTAAAAACACAACAAAATGACAAAGTTATGGCTGAAAATGTGATTTTCAAGGAAAACGGCGGCCATTTTGGATATTGGCCCTGCACACTTTTTTCTATAACCCCAGGCCGAAAATTTTGTCAAGTGTGAGGGTTATGAATATTATTTTGTCACTTTCAACTTGTTCTCTAGCTTTTTAAAAATTTTCTCCAATGTAATTTACCCATTAATTTCAGGTCTACGGGCATGGTTCAAAATTGGGTAAAAAGGGGGTAAAAATGGTCAAAAATATGCCTTAACACAATATCTGAATATTTTACAGTATTTTTAACTGCATAAATAGATCCCTTAACCCCCAAAACATAGGGTTAGACACCAAAATCAAATAAAGAGACCCACTAATGACAAAGTTATGACCAAAAATATGATTTTTAGGAAAACGGCGGCCATCTTGGATTTTGGCCCTGCACACTTTTTTCTGCGACCCCAGGCAAAAAATGTTGTCATTTCATGTTGAGATAGGGCAAATGGAATACAAAAAAACTGTCCCGAAAATAAAACGAGAAATGACCCATTTATAGCCCACTCCTATTAATAGTCTAGTTTACCAGGCAACTAGCATTTATGTTGAACTACGAGAGAAAAGTGTAGTAATCTCATCTAGAACAAGCAAGACATTATCCAAACAGATCAAGTGACCTAGCACAATTTACCTTTTTTTTTCTTTTATTTCACACAATTTTTTCGGGCAAGTACATTTCCTGTTAACCCCATGACTAGGGGACCCGGGGTGGGTTGTGTTCAAAGTCTATGGGGATTTTAGAAATGATATGGTTACTTGCTAAAAACTAGCTGTAAAGAGTACAGAAGCCATGACGTCATAAAAACACTTTTTTAGAATTTTCAAATTTGGACTTCATTTTCAGAAAGAGCATTAACAAATAATGTCCAAATACCGAAAATCAAAGGAATAGGTTACGTATTGGCCGAGATATTCCCATCCGAATGTATTTTACTTCAATGGGCAATCAGTGTTATAATGCACTGGTTCCTAAATTTAGGAACCAGTGCACTATAACACTGATTGCCCATTGACCAAAAAAATCATTCGGATGGGCATATCTCGGCCAATACGTAACCTATTCCTTTGATTTTCGGTATTTGGACATTATTTGTTATGCTCTTTCTGAAAATGAAGTCCAAATTTGAAAATTCAAAAAAAAATGTTTATGCTCTTTCTGAAAATGAAGTCCAAATTTGAAAATTCAAAAAAAAATGTTTATGACGTCATAGATGACATCACACTTCACCACTGTATTACCTTGGCTAGAGCCGCCCTGTGATGTTTCAGCCTCCATCAGGCCATCATGTGCATCCATCTGGGACAGGGCCTCATCACTCTTGTGTTCCTGACAAAAACAAGGAAAAGCAGGGGAAAATGAAATGTATTTGTCAAGGGCTGCATTATTTAAGCCAGCTAGCATGAAAATAGCACTCTAAAATTTGTTTTGCATTGAACTCTATAATTTATACCCAAATTCCAGGTTGCTCTTTTAGGCATTTCAGGGGGTAAATCGACCCTGAGCCCCAATGCGTTTGTTCACTTCCTGGGAAATATACAAAGCAAAACAAGTACAGTAGCACCTCTTTATAACGAGGTATTCACTAGTGTGTTCCTAGGAAAAATGCAAAGCAAAACAAATACAGTACTAGCACCTCTTTGTAATGAGGTATTCATACAGTGGAACCTCTTTATAACACGCTAAACAAGTCGACTCATGGTACTCATTGTAGACCCCTTATGCCCGCCGAACAATTCAGTATCTGAACAATACTACATGCATGTAATACGCGCGCATTGCTTTAGTTCAGATGCTCAGTTGTTCGTCGGATCGAACTCGGATCGTGTAGTGTAGACTTGCACACCACACAATACTAGCACAGTTGTGCTGCAAGTTCAAGCAAAATATTGGCATCAGGCGCATCGGACATGTAAGAAGCTTCTGCATCGGCCGATAATTGGCATCGGGAAAACATCAGTGCTCACATTAAAGCCAAATAACAGTTGGGAAAGGTACCAAAAATATCTATAATGGCCCAACTAATTGATCGATATTGTTTCATTAGTATCGCTAAATGCAGAAATATCGGTGGAAATTCAATGCACACCATCCTCGGTGAAATTTGGCCCAAATTCACCGCCCGATCGGCCCGCTCCGCTGTGCTGGAGATTGGTTGTTCGGCCCGAAGCCATGCACACCTGCGCTTGCAAACTGTTTTTGCACGCAGCGTATTATGCAGTAGAATTTAATCAAGCCTTTTTTTTTATTTTGAACATTTTATTGCTCAAATAGTCATTTACAAAGCAGTTTTTGCCCAAATATTTACATTAACAGATAGGTTCTGATCTAGTATGTATTCTTTCACATGGTAGGTGATGAAAGCATATTTTTCTTCTTTTTTTGTGCGAGGGGCGTTTCTCAATAACTGTTATTTGGCTTTAACATTTGTGAAATCTTCAACCAGGTGCCGACGGAATTATTACTGTCTGTTGGACAGTATGTGAGGTTTTCCAACTTCAAATTGTCCACAAAATTGCACTTTCCACTTGACTGTGAGTCATTTTGTGATGCCTTTAGAAACAATTCATCCGATAATGCAAGCCTCCACACTAAAAAATGTTTCTTCTTGCCCGTTTAGGCAAGCAGAATCATAACTTTTTTAACTTTTACTTGCCCGAAAAGAAAATGTACTTGCCCTATTACTTCTAGATGAGATTTATTACACATTAGATTTTCATTATTCTCTCCTAGTTGAGCAAAAATTTAGTTGCCCAGTTGGGCAACCAAACTAGACCATTTATGAAACTTCACTTGCCCGACATCAATTTTTACTTGCCCCGGGCAACAGGGCAAGTGGTAGTGTCGAACCCTGGATAATGCCGATTTTACTTTTGAAAAGTTGGGCATCAAATTGGCAATATCGGATGTATTATGCACAACCCTGGGCTGCACATAGAGTAGACCTACCCTACTATCCTCTTCATCCTCCAGAATAGTGACATCATCATCAGATGTAGTCTCAGCTTTCAGACCCGATAGTTCTTCTGAACTGACATCCATGGTGAGCTGATTTGAGTGTATGGTTTAGTCTGTACAGTAGAAAATAGCAATCATAAGTTTAACAAAAATGATACATAATACAATTCTGTAAAGTGTAAGCTACGTGTGGGTATTGCGGTTATTGGCCTGCACAAAATACATGAATTGAGCTTTGAAGTTTGAGGAATCTGTTGTTAGAAAGGGCCGACAGTATAAGATTAAGACAGTAACAAAAAATGTAAATGAGGGCCTTAAAATCTTGAAAAGTGAAAACGACAGATGTTTATCATTGGTTGCATCTACAGGTAAGTTGTCCAGGAAGGAATGTACAAAACAAAATCGCACTTGCCAGCAGCTCACAAATCCATACGATTATCAATGTCACACAATGATTGTAAAATTCTAAAAATTAAAATTAAAAATAACATTTTAAAAATGCATTTCTCAAAAAGTTACTCATAAAAAGCTCTCTCATTCACATTTGTCCAAGTAAAACAAGCAAGTTCGGATTTCAAGGGTGACTTCTACTTTAAAATACACTTTAAAATTAATTTTAAATTGAACTCCGACACATCTGATAACATTTTTAAAGGGTACCACCACCCAAAAATAATAATCTTTTTATAGAAAGGTAACATCTTTAGTATTCCATTCCTTCAATAAGTTTTAAAAAATATGTTTTCAGAAAAAATATATAATTGGAAAACGCATCACCATTCTCAGCCATGCGGTCATGCGGTCTGAATGCGCAGACTATTATGCGAGCAGAGCCAGCGGCGCTCTATGCAGAGCGAACGAATCATCCGGGATTCTATTGACGTACGCGTGAATTGCATTGGCGCACTCGCAAATGCCTGGCCCATGTGGAACCACGCACGTAGAACTATTGCTCCCATTCCGCGCATGCGCGTTACGTTCAAACCGGCTCGCGATCCGATCGGCCTCATTTGCATTTAAGCCAACTCACGCTGCAGCTAGAAGGCGCCTTCTGATTGGCTTTCGCATGCTGCCATAGACTCAACGTTATACCATTTGTATGCGAGGAGAAAGCTGTCGATGGCCCCTACATTCTGATACCAAACTCGTGATATTCCAGTCAAATCTCGATTTTTGACGAATTTTTTTGCACCATTCGAAAGCTGAGATATTCTTCCTACTAATGGGCTTCTCAGCAGTTTGGTAAGTTCTCATTTTCGTAATATTTAACTTATAAATTCACAAGTTGTTTTGAATGATTCTTTGATTTTTCTATTGTCTATGTGTACCGATGATTAGTGTGCGACACCTATGGGTGAGATTCGACACGTGTATAATGTATGGCATGTCAGTGAGTTTTGGTCACCGTTTTTGCTTGGCATGGATGAAGATTGACAGATGGGGCGTGGCTTCGTGCAAGAGCCGAAGCCAGGCATAGCGCTCTGCATGTATTAGACCCGAGCAGTAGAGCAAGGCTCCGCCCACAAGGTGAAACATCACTGCGCGCTCTGCTTGACTGAGCCCAGTCAGGGAGAGAGCGCTCTGACATTTGACCGGAGATCGGGCGATCAACCAATGGGAGCTCGCTAACTCACTGTACATGGCTAAGTGCGATAAGTTCTACGTGCCACGAGATAGCCCACCCCTACAAGACAAGGGGTTAACAGCATGCTGCATTAACCCCTTACTCCATTGCCTTGAAAAAAGCCTGATAGTCAGCTGCCTTCATTGTCCAAGTAAACACTGGGGAGTTCCCCTGTCTACCTAGCCTTAAAACTAGATGTTTTTCACACTATTGATCAATTTGATGCTGTGTATGTCTGTATAAATTGCATAATTGCTTTGGCCTTGGTTCAACAAACAATTATAGCATGCCTTCATTGAATCATTGTGTTAATCTTATAAGTAGTTCAAAGCTGGTTGTAAAGAATTCCTTAGAGTCACAAATTGACCTATATTCATTGTTATATATACTTTGGAATGCGATACAAAAGCCACATGTATTGACTATTGTCTTGTCCAGACACCTATTGAAATGCTGCACCCCTGCAAATAGTACAAGTCAGAGTACTTTGCAGAACCCATTGTCAGTTAGGTCATTCAGACACTAATCTCTGAAATAATCCCTTCAGCCTTTTGATAATACTGGCTGGCAGACAAGCCTAAACATGTAAACAACTGTTCTAAAACCTGTGGTTGAGGGCCATACAGTCAGAAAGCTCAGGCTCAGATTGGAGCTTCAAGTCATAGATCAAATATTTTAAAAACTGGAATTTAAAGTGCTTCTGACATTGGAAAGCTCATTTAAGTTTTAAATTATATTCAATTCTAACCCCCTGTTATGTTAAGTTTGATTAATTGGTGAGATTTTAGCTAGAAATGATTTTATGATTTTTGCCAGTCTCACAAATTTGTTTACTGCAGCCTGCCTATGAGAGTGACCCTAGGGTGGAGATAGCCGTGGTTCCGCAAGTGGTAGAAATTAATTGCTTTGATTATGAATTACACAACCCTTTGCAAAATGTTGGGTATCTATTTGATATCACAAAACGGTACCAAAACATATAATAATGTGTTGTCCTTTGCCTGGTGGTCCCCTTTAATACAGATAATGTGCATCCCGATTCACAACACAATTTCATACACATGGGACTGTCTTAAAATTAAAGAGAGAATGGGAAGACCCAAATCATATTCGATTTTCCTCACGCAGTAGATTCAAAATTACAAAGCACAATGCATGCAGCATTTCTGTCATTCATGAAATTCTAAAATATACGCACCGTTACATTCAGACTTCACATGACTCCAAAATTAGAGGAAAATAGAGTCATCCTCATTCCAATCAACAGCTGCCGATGACTTTGTACAACTTGTCGACGTGTCGTCGGTAGAGGGCGTGTCCAGTGAAAGCTCGATCGCACAGATCAGAAAGCTCGACTAGAAGAATCTTTCACAGAAATACAATACCGTGCGTATAAAAAAAAAACGTTACACTTTTGAAAAATTTGTCACATTTCATGTTGATAGATGCCCAATAGTCTCTTAGAAATATCAAGTGCCACTAACAAAACAAATTTTTTTTCACGGCCATGGGTAGCTGTCACACTTTACACAGCAATATGACATCATAATACTTATACCAATTTATTTTTGACAAGCTGGCTAGTTGGCTGTACAGTACTGGAAAGTATAATATCATAGTCATTTAATAATTATATATATATTTTAAAATGAGTTTATAGTGAACATACTCCTGGACCAATCAATTGTTCACAGCAGCTTAAGCAAATTAGAGAGAGTCTAATAGCTACGTAATGCCAGCGTTCGGTGAAGCATGAGGTGATCAGAATCTGCAAAATATACACTGTGAAAAAAAGTAGTAAATTTACGTTGGGTATTTTTTTGCCAATAAATACGTTGGTTATATCGATATAGTCTAGGGCATTGGGCTCCCATGAAACTAAGCAAGGGCGTCAACAATTTCTCAAAAGTGTAGGGGAGACATTGCGAAGCGACCGAGTGGAAGGGGTGTCCCCCTCCCACAGTAGGGAGCTTTTGTATTTTTGGGCGTGAGATTGTGCGATTTGGTGCACACCTGAGACAGAAATTTCACGTAATATGAAATATATAGGTATGGAACCAAACATACATAATGACAAAGGGAGGGGGGCAATCTGCTCCTTTTTCAAATGTGGGGGACATGATATTCCAATTTGATTTGCGTTCAGCGCATATGTACCGAGATTATTTTATTTTCTGTGACGGTGTGCTATCTTATAGATGAGGGTTTAATAAACGTCGTTTGAGGTGTGCGTTTGAGAAATTACGCTGCCCAACACATTTCAAAAGGTGAGTTCCCGCAACCCAAATGAAACTTACAATATGATAAACTGTATGCGCAAAAAAAGAGATTTACAGTCCTTTTCAAACTAAAAAAACGACTATTTTGAAGATTAATTAGTGATAAATGTGTCTTTCCCCTCTTTGGCATTATATCACTCGATTTTTTTCTTCCTCATTTTCGGAATTATTGGGGGGGCGAAATGATATGTTCGCCCCCCCCCCCAATATTTTCATTGGGGGGCGACCGCCCCCCCCCCCCCCCCCCCCCCCCCCAGGATCGACACCCCTGAAAGGGATAGTTGAGTTCTGGTAAAGAGAGTACAGTTTTGGTCAAACTGAATTTTAGTAACCAAAACCTGCACCATTACAATACAAACTAATAGTTATAACTCCACCATGCTCGAAAGGAATACAAAATGACAAATTACTAAGTAAAAAGCCTCTTATCATTAAAAAAGAGCCGTTAAAACTCAAGCAAGAGGGCGCTCTCTAAATACCGATCGTTTCAACCATGTCAATAAAATATTGTGCATGTGATGTTGATTAGATAGAGAGGTAATCACAAACTATTTTTTTGATTTTTGAAAAAAGGAAGCATTTAAAAAAAATGTTTAACGTCTGGTTCAAAATTATCGAATAATTGTGGGGCCCGACAATTATTACAAATGTAATCATGGTAATGTTTATGGATATTTCAGCCATTTCTGAACCGTTTATTCTGTCATTCAAATTGTATGCTCTTTCGAATTTGACACTCAGTTTTCATTATCTCACAAAATATTATTTTGTCTACCGCCTTCTAAACCTAAACTATCCCTGTAAAGTGTCAGATATTGCCCGAATGACATTTGAGACTTCAATCCTATACCAAAATCATTGTAAGATATGTCTGAATGATGTGTGAAAGTTTCATTGAAAAAGAACACTGCTTTCCTGGTTAAAAAAAAAGCAAAAATTTGCGTCAGCTTTTACAACGAATTACTGTATGACATGATATGAGGTTTATGACCGTTCATTAACGCTCTATAGAGCTGAATGATTATCAATGATAGATATCGTCATATTAAATGGGCATTTGAACAAATCTAACCCTATTTTATTCTTCTCTTACTATAAGCTGAACAACACGGTAGAAGAGAACCGAGGACAATGACAATGACAATGAATTTTATGACAATGAATTTTATTTCTCCAAAACGGCCCCTCACGGCATGCACGGGGGTATGGGAGAAATACAAAGATACAACAAGTGTATATAAACATATAATATGCGTAAATATTAAAAGAACTAAGTATTTACATTAAGTATAAACATGATAAAAAAAACAAACAAAATCTTTGGCAACACTTTGGCGACAATAACACCTCGCTCCAAGTAAGCTCCAAGTAATTTTCGTGGAGTTAGACACTTTACAGGCATCCCTTTAAAATATACAGGCATACTTTCACTCTCATTGAAACTGTCGGTAAAATATATTTACGATTGAGGTGTTCAGTTCTTACTTACTCCACTGGAAAGCTATATTGTAAAAAGTCAGTGCGATGACTTGGAGTTAACGAATAACACTTTGCATTATCTCTCAGTACTTGCCCATATAATATCCACTTAATTTGTTCATCATGATGATTTTTAGTTCCTTATAGTTGTGTTTAGGTTGCAGCTCATTCCTGACTTACTTGTCAGAATGAAAGATATTTTCAATAATTATTTTCAGTTGATACATAATTTGTTTGCGTATTGTTTGAACGGTTCATTCGATTTGAAAAAACAACATTATATACATTGCAATGGATATTATAAATGTTTGAGCATGTCTTGTTATATTTACATATGATTTACATATGATTTACAAGTGAATGATTTCGAGTTGCACATTTGCATAAGAAGTCAGCATTTATTTGGCAAACGGTAACATACCGTAAGTATAATTGCCTCTTGGTTTTAGAGTCTGGTACGCAAACGAGTATTATATACATTACATTATTACATTACATTACATAATAATAATAATAATATGAACATTTATATTGCGCAGCTACTATAAATATATACTCTGCTGTGCTTAAATAATTATTTAATTATTATTACCCATGGTCATCAGGTACATTTCCAACCCACACAATGATATTGCATACTTTCTCAACTCCCTGGGAGCATACTAGCCGAGCTGCCACTGATGATGGCGCTAAGACTAATTAACACCTGACCATGGTTCCCATTTATACACCTGGGTAGAGACTGAGCAGCAATGGATTAATTGTCTTGCAGAAGGACAAACGTAGCGGGCCTAAAAAGGGTTCGAACTCGGGATCTTACGATCGGAAAGCGCGCGTTCTACCAATCTTGCCACACTACGTCCACGTCCATGCACGTCCATATTACATTATATTATATGACCTATAAAGATACTGGTGTGCGATTGGTCAAAATGATGTCACGTGACCATCGCTACAAGGATGAGAAGCGTTATATTGACCGACCAGTCAATATAACGCCGTTATATTGACCGGTGACGTAATTTACGTCACAATGGGTGTGTGAAGATGAACAATGTGCGCGTATTAGCATCCTGGCACGCGCAGCGTTGTTAAGCTTTCTACGGAGATTTCGCGATCCGAAAGTAAATTTGAAAGGACGGTCGAATAAAGAAGCATTTTGCGCAGCATTTCGATAACAACACGTCTGTTCTACTGGAAGGATTTCGATTTAATCTTATTAATGACTTTCCCTTGTCCATAATTTTATTTCAACACCAAATTTATATTTATCTTGATTTGTATCTATATAGGTCATCATAATATAACATATATTGACTTTTTCCTTCGGGATCCATATAACATTTCATTTCCCTTGGGGAGTTATATTTTTCCTCAGTGCTACGCGCTTCGGAAAAATATAATGTCCCTCGACACAAATATAACTTCCCTCGAGGATCTCAAATGTTATATTTCCCCTCAAGACAGTCAATATCTGTATAACATTACATTACATTACATAACATAACATTATTCGTTTCCATTACATTACATTACATAACATTATTCCATTCCATTCCATTACATTATATTACTTTACATTACATTACATTACATTACACTGCATTACATTAAAATATAAATTGTATAACATTACATTACATTACGTCACATAGCATTACATTAACAACATATATTTTGTACTTGATCCGTTGCATATTAAATCTTCAATTTATGGTATAACGAATGCGTCCCACATGGCCTTAGTCAGTTGGACAGCCGTTTTGTCAGTGCTATAGTCCAGACAGTCTGCGTGGAATGCGCTTATCCCACCGAGCTTAATTTTTCTGGCCAGGTCGTACCTGTATTGGAGACTAACCGGGTCATCAAACCACATCTGATTGGTTCGTCCAGTTGTAGTATTCTGTTGAAAGGAAATTTGTCGTTTTTGAGCATTATGATGCGAAACATACAATGGGTGATTTCAAGTGTGGTGTTTGAGGTTGGTGTTAATGTTTATTAAACACTAACGCCGGCCTTAGGCGCCATATTTTAAATCCCCCAATGTCACTGTATACCATCCTAACATCCTAACCGGTGTTAGTGTTTAATAAGCACTAACACCAACCCCAAACACTATACTTGAAATCACCCACTGTCTCACTGTTATACACTTAATAGTGCATAGGCCTACCTACACCTGCTTAGTTTAAATAGCGCACTGTGGTGTGCGTCGCCACGTGTGACCAAGGAGGTATGAGTTATACCTCCTTGGTGTGACAATCTTTGACTTATAGGTGGACTTGGTAAAATTTTCCAAATCCTCAAAATCCCATTAGAATTCTAGCGGTTCCCTCATATCTTGTTTTATTCGTACATGTATTAACAATAAAAGCATGGGAAAGGTTTCGGTTTTTCAAATTTCCATTTCTTTAAAAATATATTTTTGATTGTAGTGTTGGGATATGAAATTATCTACGAGACTTCTTCAGCCGTGTACAAATTAAGTGCAATGCGTAAGTGAATATCACTTTGCATTTTCGCTCATTTCTCGGCCAAATTATATCAAATTAACTTGAAATGTTCACACATTACTTTCTGGACATATCAGATCACACGAATACACATGTTTATTAACAAAAAACTTGTATTAAAGTTGCAAAAAAAAATAACATTAATAACCAAATGATGTTTGAATGATAGAAAAACATGTAAACAGCTAAGATATAGGTTTTTTAAATTTTAAATAGCACCAATAACACAAGAGGGCGCCCTCTAGACACCTCAAGTTTCAACCGTTTATGATGTATGGTTAGAATATTATTGAATAGAGACCGGATAATAAAAAGAAAAAACACAAAATGTATAATATTTTCAAATCGGATATATAAATTAATCTTTCAGCTGTTTTTAAACGGATTTTGAAGAAAAAAGGTTGATTATGTCTTTAAATTAGTGTCCTTTTTAAAATTACACTTAGTTTTTATTACCTCACACAAACAAATCTTGAAGCGCCCTCTACACCAAAACTGAACTATCACTTATTCGGTTATTACATAAAAAGTAACCATTCAATAGGCAAGCATATTTAGCGGGCACAAGTACTGAATTGTTCATGATATCACAAGGGTATACCGTAATGGTACAAAACCATGAAATATGATAAATAAAATGAATAAACATAATAAATATCAATCAAGAAGCACATACATGTATTTACATTAAATGCTTGATTTTCTTGCCTAACACTTTCAAGTTGTATGGGTCTACTGTTACCGATCGAAGAGATAAGCTGATATTTTGGAGAATTCAGAAATACCACATACATAGCATTTCGTGGCAAGAGATAAACCTTAAACATCTATAGTAACATTGTCCAAATCCTCAAAACTTACTTGGAACTCTTGACTAGCGGTTCTCTTATACCTTGTTGTATTCGTATGTTGGGACAGGATTCGTTTTTGATATTTACGATTGAAGTGTTCAGATGTTAAACTATCCACTGGATAGTCGTAACCGTGTACAAATTCAGTGCATTTCGTGGCAAGAGATGAAGTAACTTTTACTTTATTTAGTAACAAATTACAGTAAAAACTTTTTAAAAATAGTTCTCACCTTATAGTTGAAATACCAGGATTGCTCCGAGTCACTCCATGTTATGCCAGTGGTAGAGTTGTGCGCCAGGAGTATCATTATTTCACTGTATCTAACTTCAGTCCAGTCAAATGGATTTTGGTCAATCAAACAAGGCTTTGGTTTGAACAAAAAATATAGATATATCGAGCGTCAATGTGGGGAAAAGTTGATCGAATTTGTTTTCTCTTAAAAAAGAAGTGAGGAACAAATAGCATAATTTCCCCGGGAACAAAATCAAAGATCCCTGGATCAATCAGTCAATCAATCAATTGATTCACTAACCAGTCAACCAAACAAACGATCATTCGATTAGTTGATAATTGAGTATTGCTAGATTTCATAAATCGACACATTTGTATCAATCATACGCACTGTTTTATTAATCGATATTCATGTACCTTATTCGGTTCGAATGTGCCGTTGCACGGGAATGTGTACCCATACCATGGAACCCCTAGTACAAGTTTTTGTGGAGGCACACCCAATTTGACGAATTCGTTCACACCTGCAAACAAAATGTACATAATGATCGGGGCTATAATTATTTTCATGTGAGGGTCGTGAGCAAATTGAATTTATACTGCGGTCTTCATACAATTATATACAATTAAAACGGCCATCATTAATCGGGCAAAATTAACCTAAAATTCGGTCAAAACCGTGTCATATTCGAGTATATTCATGTCACATTTTGGGCCAAATAGTGTCATATTCAGGAAAAGTCATGTCATTTTGGGGCCATACCACATAATTTTCTTGGGAAAAATATCGATATTCAGTCAAAATCATGTTTAGACTAAACTATACGGCACATATAATGTTCGGGCATCAAAGTAGCGAAGATCCATTTTGTTGTTGTTGCTTGTCAGGTGAATAACGGGAGAGATGGTAATTCGGGCAAAAGAACTCAGTTCCGGAACCCAGCCCCCTAAACAAAGAAAAGGGGCCCGACGTACGCCCATGAAGTCCATTGTGAATTAGCATGATTACTGCCCAATCTAATAGAGCTCAAATATTACCTTCGAGTGTGAGTGGAAATGCATTGGTTGAAAATGCCACGGTCCTGTTCGCAGGGAATTCATCATAGGCCATAATCATGAGGTAATCAACGATATCGGCTATGGCTAGGTAGTCGAAACATCGATCGAACTTGCAGCGTGGATCCCATGGCGTGTCGAAAGAAATCTGGTATGTCAACAACAACAATACAAACAATTTCTTAAGGAGAAAATGTCAACAAATAAGACTTAAACATAAAGAATTTACCATGATGCCAAACCAAATAGGGGGAAATGGTGTGGGAAGTAATGGTTATGATGATTATGATGATGATGATCATCATGATGATGATGATAATGATGATGATAATGATGATGATGATGATGATGTTGATGTGATAGTGATGATGATGATGATGATGATGATGATGTTGTGGATGATGATGATGATGGTTATGATGATGATAATGATGATGATGATGATGGGGATGATCATGATCATAATGATCATGATGATGATGGTTATAATGGCGGTGGTGGTGGTGGTAGTGATGATGATGAGGATAAGGGAAATGCAATGGAAAATGTTGATGATGATGATGATGATGATGATGATGATGATGATGATGATGATTATGATAATGATGGTGGTGGTATAGTTGTGGTGGTGGCGGCGAGGGTGGCGAGGGTGTTGATGAGGAGGATGATATGGAGAAGGAAGTGGACAATGGTGGTAATGATGATTATGATGAAGATGATGATGACGATGATGATAATGATGATGACGATGATGAAGATGCTGATTATGATGATTATGCTGCTGCTGCTGCTGATGATGATGTTGACGGTGATGGTGGTAATATTGGTGATGATGGTGATGATGATGATGGTGATGATTATGATATTAATGATGATGATAACGATGGTGATGATGAAGATTATGATGGTGATGATGATGATGATACCGAGAAGAATACCGAGGAAGATTGAGGAAGAAGAATACGAATTTCGATGTCTTACCCTTGAATAAGGCAACACCTCTTTAAATGCTTGCGTGAACTGTTTGACCATGTCGGTTAGAATTGGTGCAAGACTGATGGAGAGTGACGATTCAAAGTCAATGTTGAAACCGTCGGTAAAATTGCCGACTGCCCATTCAACAGTTATATTCACCCATAGATCCCTGGCAGTTTGGTTCAATAATTCATCCCTTGTGAACGTATCTGAAATATAACAAGTTTGAAAAATTAGGAATCCTGCTTCACAATTGGAAGTGATTAAATAAAATATATTTGTTTGACTCTTTTCAAGGTCAGTGGCTTATGAATGTTTGTACCTTAATTTCCCCAAAACGCACCCTTTATGACCGTTAACGACCATAGGATGCAGATGCATACTATATAGCCATACGGAGGGCACGCCCCTCCAAAAATAATAAACATAACTGTGAAAATTTGTGGAAAAAAGAAAATAAATTTCGCGCGTCCCGTGTATTGATAAAGGATATTCGAAATAAAACTACACTGCTACATGACACATACCAACTAATAAAAGCATTCATTAATGCTACTCGAACATTAATGGATAATTATTTTAAATATACCATATGATATCATATCAATGATGTCATCACCATAATAGGAATGATCATGTAACTTTGCCGAAATTACTTTGAACTTTCATATTTCACTTCTACCTTGACGTTTGGCTTATGGCAAGTATGGTAGCAGATGAATTAAAATAGGCTGGGTTAGATTGTAAATATATCAAATGTCTCATATTAGGGAAATCTTTATAATTGAATGGAAATTATACTTTTCGATTATAGTCAACATTAATGGGCAGTATAGGTAATAAAATCTGACATGCGTTACCTAGACCTAGACTTAGAAGAATCTTAAAGTGACGATGGTTTCAAAGTTGCAAATATATAACTTTTTGGTTTAATCTTAATAAAGTTAATGGACCATTCTGACCCCTTTTCTATGGGAACCTAAATGATAATTTACAAAGTCTATGTGGATTTCAGAGTTTCGAAGGAAACGGATTTATATGTAATTATTTGTTGTTGAATAGCTATGTTTACTTAATTTCATTCAAAATTTGAATTTAAATCGAAAGGAATAGTCACCCTCCTAAAAGTAAATAATTTGGACTTAACGGTAAACTCTTTGGACATTCAAGAAGACTTAAAGGGGGTAGTACAGTCTTGGTAAGGCTGAGCTTTAGTAACCAAAACCTGCACAATAACACTACAGAATAATAGTTATAACTCCACCATGCTCGAAAGGTATAGAAAATTACAAAAGACTAATTAAAAAGCCTGTTATCATTCAAAGAGAGCCATTAAAACACAAGAGGGCGCTCTCTAAAAAAAACCTTTGGTTTCAACCATTTTTCCGCATACAAAATTATGCATGTGATGTTTTGTTGAAATAGTGATCAGATAGAGAGATCATCAACAACTATTTAAAAACCTCTTTTGAACATTTTTGAAAAAGTGTAGGCATTTTTTGGATTAAAAAAAAATCATCGAATAGATCTGGGCCCCAGATTTATTACGATCGGACTGATATTTCAGCAGTTTCTGAACCGATTTTGATCAAATAAAGTTTATTCTGCCATTAAAATTGTATGCTCTTTCAAATTTTACACTCAGTTTTTCATTACCTCACAAAAAAATTATTTTGTGCAGCGTCCTCTTTACCAAAACTGAACTACCCCTTTAATGTCTATCAATCCAAAACAAAATGTATTGCCAGTCCGGGTAGGATACAACAAATTCATTTTTTCTGAGTTAAAAATAAATCCTAGAGATTACGAGAGTTGTCTACATACCCCAAACTAGTATCCTCACGCCCTTCGAGTGGGCAAAGCACATCATCTGCGGGTCGAAGCCATACTTCACAGCGACTGTTGTAATGTTGTCCCACCTGTAATCTTTCCAATTTGGCTCGTTTTTAGAGAATACCAGGATCTTGGATTGAAATAAAAACATATTCGAGAGTTGTAAAAATACCATCAACGTGATCAAGGGAAATAAAGTCCGGTACATAATATGAATATATCATTACGTGAGGAATATTTATATGATATTGACTCGCAAATACACATTTGTAGAGCTGCATAATACACGTTAGGATGGTAATATCATAACAATAATGACCGCTATGACTGACAAACCCGAGACGGAAACAAAATACATGATTTACTGAATCGAAAAACTGGCCTGTATGTGTAATAATCATGTATATGACTCTCGAGCTGTTGATCTTATTCAATAGTTCACGTGTTGTTCCTACTTATGTACTCACATGACACTAAACAATATTAACACCCCTCATATGAAATGATATTTTTTTTAAAATCTCAACTGTTAGTCGCTTCTTATAGGCAAAAACAAAACACACTACTTTCACATATTGTTATCTTATAATGAATAGAATGACTTAATCTGCTACTAAACTTTAAAAACATAAAAACAGACATACTACCTCCTTTTTTGGAATCGTCTTGATAGGTTCACATAGGCTTGGGGATGAGCAAGGGCATGTGGAGATGAAATCAGCAAAACCATAGGACAGAAGCACCAATAGATGGAACATGCAACCAATCATCAAACGCCAACGCCGTATCGTACATGGGAACTCGTTTGGTGCCATCGCTATAGTTGTGTATAATCATGCAATTATAATTTGACCATGCATCAAACCTGTTGACAAAGTTACAACAATGAATCATATCACATCAGCCAAATTAAAGAAACACTTGGGCTTGTGCAAGGGCATGAGGTGATAAAACCAGATGAAACCAGATGAAACCAGATGAAACCAAAGGGCAAAACCAAAGGGCAGAAGGGGGGGGGGGGGGGGTAGCAGAAGAACCAATAGATGGGACATAATATGTAACAAATCAAATGCCAACGAAATCCTTCTATTTTTCAGTTCTGTAGAGAATATTATTATACAATAATATTCATGTATCAAATCTAGCTGTTAAAATACTCAAATAAAATGTATCGTATTATCACATCAGTCAAATAAACAAACAAATACATGGGCTATAATACTAGTGAGTGTTCAATCAACCTTGCTACCTTAGTTACATATTGGATGACCGGTAGGCTTTTAGTTATTACCCATAAATGCCTGATAAATATATGACCTATATATCTAACCCTTATTAAAATTACCTGTATACATGTACTAGTAACAATGTCAACATCCGAATAATTTACTTTGAATTCTAGTGGGACCTCAAACTATATTTTACTGGTACATGTCAATCTCTAAATTTATTTGTTTCTATATACCCTGATATGACGATATACCATTTTCATGGTCCCAAGGCAGTGGCGTAGCTACTGGGGGGGGGGGGGGCACGGGGGGGATGGGCGGAGCCACTGCCTCCAATAATTTCGAAAAAAACAATAGAAAACATAAGGAACACATTACAAAAAAATATTTAAAAAATACATAGGGCGAGTCCGACCACGCTACGCCACTGAACTCATGTGGACGTAGACTCATTATACGGTATAATGTTTAGTCATGACACCATTGATTGCTACATGATCTTGTTACAACGTACCTTGTGACTACCATTGTCTGGCGATATTGTTACGATCTTGACGAAAGACTCTGTTTTCGATGTGACGTCACAATTCAAGTCGTAATGTACTCGAGTGATTCTTGTGCTCTCGTATACTTGGAAAGTCGACGTACAGTAGTTTGCAGTTGACTATAATTGTTTTTAAACCTCGACAAGCATTAAACCAACTTTACAAGCAGGTACAAATGATGTTTCGTGCACAATTAATGTACTTTACGGGCCGGTGTGCTTAATATAATGTTTGTGTCCATATAATAATATACGTAATGTATCAGCGATCATTGAAACTGAAACATGCCAATAACAGTTTACTGTTTAAACAAACATATCATGATCATAGTACAGTTTCTCATACTCCAGTGATTTTGAATAGATCGATTCGTCTGTTATGCCCAGAACACGCTGTCGCAATGAATATGGGATGTAACAACCATTCCATTTCCGTGTTTAGTTATGCTTTACTTCCTCGTCTTATAGGCATGATAGGGCGAGGTATAATAATCATAATAGGTATAGCTATGCGAAGTTCTCAATAACAGCGCTGTAAAAAGAAAAAAACCTTTGTGTATAACGGTGATGAACACACTGTTTCATGGTTTCTACCCCCGTGTGAACACACTCTTTCACGGTGTCGACTACAGTGTGAACACACACGGTGTCGTCCACAGTGTGTACACGTTGTTTCACGGCGTGGACAACATTATAAGCACATTTGTTCGTGGTGTGGATTACAATCATGACAGTAATAACACACTGTTTCACGGTGTGTACTACAGTGTGAACTCACTGTTCCACGGTGTCTACCACAGTGTGAACACAATATTTCACAGTGTGGAACTCAGGTGAACACACTGTTTCACGGTGTGGTACACAATGTGAACTCACTGTTCAACGGTGTTGACCGATTTGTAAACACACTATTTCACAGCGTGGAACCCAGTATGAACACACTGTCTTACGGTTTGGTACACAGTGTGAACACACTGTTTCACGATGTCGACCACAGTGTGAATGAACTGTTCCACGGTATGAACCATAGTGTGAACTCACTGTTCCACGGTGTCGACCACAGAGTGAACACACTGTTTCACGGTGTGGACCACAGTGTGAACGCATTGCTTCACTGTGTCACGCTATGATATAGCTGTGAACGAGCTGTGAAAAATTGTGAAAACAATTAGAGGTTGTATATCAGTGTGGTCACAGTGTAATCAAATGTGTTCAAATGTGTTCACCGTTTAATAATTTATCACACTTGAAAAGGGATCAAGTACCATTGTCAAAATTATCTAAACTTACTTACCTTGCTGTATTCGTACCACCAATAGAAGCATGGAACAATTTTCGTGATATTTACGATTGAAGTTTTTTTTATTATTTTTTACTTATGATATCCACTGGAAAGTAATAACTGTGCATACAAAGTCAATGCAATGAGTTAGCGAATATCACCCTGCCTTTTCACTCATTACGTGGCCATATAATATCCACTTAACGTGATATTTTCAAACATTACACAGTAGACTTATTGGATCACAGGAACACAGATTGTATCAACCATTCATCACTTTTTTCACATGCCAACAAAATAAATTAGTCGATTTGTTTAATCAATTCTTGTCCCGTATACCCTTGCGTAACGCAGCTCATAGATAAGTATGCACTATCATTTATCATGTAGATGTATTTTTTATTTTTGGATAATACAACATTAAACTCAAACTCGAACTGGTGGGTGGGGGGGGGGGGGGGGGGCAAGGATTATTTGACTGCTCTTGACTGCCAATCGGCATTCGTTTCAGTTAAACCATTAAGTTATAGTGTGTAAAGTTTGGCCAAGTCTTTGCATATCATGTATATTGTGCATAATGCTTTCCAGACAGACCACAATTTCACCGTACAACATTTTTTTGTGGAAACATTCCAGAAACAATCGCAATATTTTGACGTAATGTACATAACACGTTAGATATGGGCGTGTTCAATTATATGATTATTGGCCAATCAGCAGCCGATGCGCATGCATGACGTCATAGTTCCAAAAACTTTTGCGAAGAACTAAGTTCTATTTGTCTTGAATCTCTGCATGGGTAAAGACATCACACACATCACGTTTCATCTAACTCTCTCTGGCTTGTTCGAGAAGATTATGTCAAATACCTATTCGTATCTAACTTTATTGACGGATATTACCAATTCTGCGAAACATTTTGTGTCAGACAGTCATACTTACTTGCAAACAAATACAACACGACGCAATATTAACTACAAGAATTGATCTCGCACTCCAAGACGTTTATCGACTTCGGCATTTGTGTATAAATTATCTTGGTTACTACGAATATACAGCCACTTGGATTGCAGAACTTAAACAATCACTTTCATCTATTTACTCCCAATTTGTATATTATCATTACTATGTTTTGTTGTACAACGCTCTAGAAATATTATTTGATTGGAGCAAAAATCAAACATCTTTGAGGCAATTAAGTTCATCCCTGATAAAAACTTTGGTGAATTTAAGATGGATAAACTTGGTGCATCAACGATTATATCGCTTGTTCTGATTGGAGTCTTGACAACATGCGGATATTCAGGTAAGGAAACTATTATAGTATCTACCTTTAACCATTCTAAAGCATTACTGAATTTTGTTTTCTTCCAAGTTTGTTTTCTTTCAATTTTGATAAGACACAATTACCCCTGGGAACCAAATGTTTTACAAGGTTTGCTTCTGTTTGATTCCCGCATATTTCACGTTATGTCAATTACAAACAAATTATTGATTATGTAATATTGATTGCATACTTAGCCTTCTGTGTATTTTAAATTGTATTTCGTTTGTGAATATATTGTTTGTTTGTATATTTACTTGTTCAAAAAATTATATGTGAAATATGGAAATAAATTAAAATCATATCAAATTAAATCAAAATTCTAAATTATGGTTAGTAATTATTATGCTTCTTGGGGAGTAAAGATTTGATCTGTACGCGACATATATATGTTGAGGATTTGACAACATATTGAATAAACAGGGATAAAAATTGGTTGCACCGGAAATGGCGCAACCAGAAAAAACAGTATCCTATCCTGTCATCAGACTAAACTAATTAGTAATCTACGTTGATCAGGATATTTTGTTGTATTATTTAATCCTTTAGTTTTAAAGACATTGTCTAGTTTTATAAGCCTCAACACTATCTGGTTCGTTAAATTTGATACTCTTTATCACGTTCACTATCAGTGAACGATTACATTTCAAATAATCGGGGGACGGGGGGGGGGGGGGGTGGGGGCGTGCCCCCTCATCCGAAAAAGTTGACGAAAATAGACATAAGGGAAAATCCTTAAAAAAATCAATATGAACATAATACTACTAATATTAATGATGTACACTTATATTGCACAGAAACTATATACTCTATTGCGCATTACATTACACAATAATTACTTTTTAAAAAGCTAAAATAAAAAGAAGATTTTATCACCTGACTTAATAAATACAGTACATCAGCTGCCATGTAACATTTTTTACTGTTACATGGCACTGTTAACCGGCCAATTCAGATGATAAAACAGTTGTTAACTTTGCTGTCGGGAAAATCATGGAATGTTCCCCTCGGGATTTAAAATGCTATTTCGTGAAGAAAATAAGTCCCTGGACTACGTCTCGGGACTTTTTTACTCTTCCCTCAATAGCATTCAAAATTCCCTCGGAGTGGAACATTCCGTGCTTTTCCCTCCGCCTCCAGTTAACAACTATATAATAATTACTTTTAAAAAAGCTGAAATAAAAAAGAAGATTATAGAGTGTGCCCCGACAATTGGATTGCCCCCTATCAGTCCGACCACACTACGCCACTGGACTGGGGGCTTGGAAAATGTTGGAGGGGTTGTAACCCTCCCCATGATAAAAACTTATCTACTACTTCCTTCATACTCTACATCCTGTAAATAAATCACATAATTATTCGCTATAACCCAAGAAATGTAGCGTGACTTTGTCAGCAAAGTCTTACAATACAATCAATATTTAGTAAAGGGGCTGTTATAATTATACATGTATATCTCGTCTGATATACAAACATGGATGAACAATAACAAACAAATACCATTAAACCATCGTTGGCCGTATATAAGGTAATGCCGGAATGCGTATCAAATCGAAACGGGAGGGGGGGGGGGGGGGCTGCCCATTAGTGGCATAACGTGACTGAATGGAGGGGGCACAATTTATGTATGACTTCGTGGATGGAGAGGTAGTAGGAAGTCCGATTTACAAACAAAAACTCGCATTTAGTAGCGTGGTCGGACTGATTGGGGGCACATCTTTTGTTTAACTATATGTTAGGAAAAAAATGCCTTATGTGTTTCATTGTGGGTTTTTTTCTTCTCTCAAAGTATTGGGAAGCATGTGCCCCCCCCCCCCCCCCCCCCCCCCCCACCCCCCCCCCCCCCCTTAGCTACGCTACTCATGATGGTCACAAGCTACTTGTGTAATACACCATATTGTAATTATTGAAGGCCCGGTCACATATCACCGGATAGTGTGAACGGATGCCCGACGTATAGAAACATTTTCAATCCGGTTGCCCCCGTATGCGCTTCTTGTCCGTTCCTTGTCGGGCGATGTTCATTGTTCTATCTGGTGGATTTTTTTCGTGCATGAGGCAACGGAGACGACGTTCACCACCTATTCGTCGGGCATCCGTTTACGCTATCCGGTGATATGTGACCGGGCCTTATGAAGTGATGTTGCGAAACAAAGATATTAGCCTAAACATCTGAAAGTATCTGGAGCAGACAGGGATGATTTAGCATTGCAGTAATAACAGGAAGCTGTATTTTCATCGATGTCAGTGGAGAATAATGTTACCATGGCAACTCAAAGTCGATCCAAGTTTTGGAAAAGTCAAGCGGCACATTCATATATTAGCTACGTGCATTATGGACGTCCCTCCAAAATCATGAAAATGATATTGCTGACAATGCGATTTGGGTTAATTGTCAGTTATATTAATCCTCTGCGTGCCATGGTCAACTCTTATAGGAATAATAATAATAATAATAAAAGCTTTCATAGCGCTTAATACAGGGTTTCTAAGCGCAAGTATTATTATCCATGGTCATCAGGTACATTTCAAACCAACACTGTGATATTGCGTACTGTTTCAACTCCCCGGGGAGCCTTCTAGCCATATGCTGCCAATGGCGCGAAGGCTAATTGACACGCGACCATGGTACCCATTCATACAACTGGGTGGAGAGCAGCAATTGTGGATTAGTTGTCATAGAATACTCATTGAATCATATCCTAAAAGCACACAACTTTGTAATTAATCTTATAAAAAATGTACTTCTTACCAAGATTCTAGCTACTGTGGATGAAAAAAAAAATTGTTTAAACACTTTAGGCATGTAATCAATTGCAATTCACTTTGGTACTCTGTAATGTGGAGGGTTAACCCTGCAAATAATACTAATATAAACATTTATATAGCATAGCTACTTACTCTACTGCGCTTAAATTATTATTATAACTCATGGTCATCGGCTACATTTCAAACCCACACAGTGATATTGCGTACTTTCCCCACTCCCCGATGAGATTACAAGCCATATATGGCAAAGCTAACTGGAGCCCCATGCAAACTACTATATTTTTTTTGAAGCAACGTCTACGTTTTTTTAATTATAGATGTCATGTTAATATTATTTCAAATATGTTTGTATTCAATATTTTATGAAGCAGTTTGGCAGTTGACCGGTTCAATTGACCGGATTGACCCAGTTAAAAAAACCTGGGGGTGTTTCACAAAGACCCTAAGTTGATCTTAACTCTTAGTTGGACCTAACTATTATGGAAAGCCGTTTGTAGCCTTGGAAGACAATATATTAAAAAGGCAAACAAAAATAATGTTAAGCTTCTGATAAATGTTGCATCAAGAACATTAACTATCCTTGATAAAAGAAAATATTAATGATTTGAATCAACATTTTATGCCTTTGAAAAAGGACTTTTACAGCAATTTTCCAAAGAAACTAGTGGCTTTCCATACTTTTTAAGTCCAACTTAGAGTTAAGTTCCATTCAGGATCTTTGTGAAACACCCCCATACTTTATATAATCCCTTGAAGTAAACCTTCACCTATGTTGCAATTTTGAGGTGCTCATGCCAAGAATCGCACCGAATCGCACCCGTTCTGTTATTGTTGTGACCCAAGCCTTTCCTGCCCGAATATAGCGGAAGCCCAGACTTCGTCACACCACAATCCCCCGGGAACTTCGCTCGTCGAAATGCCAGCGATTTTCCTTCTTCATCATAGCAAAAATTAATATGCAGTCATGTAGCTATGGGGGGGGGGGGGGGGGGGGGGGGGGGCACGGGGGGGGGAGGCCTGTGCCCCCCAATAATTTTGAAAAAACAATAGAAAACATAAGGGGCCATTTTTTGAAAAAACAAAGAAATACTTAAGGTGTGCCCCCCAATAATTTGCGTGCCCCCCCCCCCCCCCAATCAGTCCGACCACGCTACGCCACTGACTGTAGTAGTACCTAACTTACGATGGGTTTTATTTTTCGACGGTATAGTGCAAGGGTTAATTATTCACTTGATGGAGGCTAATGTATTAGCCGAAAACTTCTTATGGGAACATTAAAGAAATAATCAAAACTAAAACGTGTTCAATATTTTGAGGAAAGCGGTAATCCAAAACAAAAGAAGGCATGTTCATTCTGTTAAAGTACAAGGTTCTTAAAACAACCCCAAAATGCTTAAAGGAACTAAAGAATACAACGTACTTTGGCACTTTAATATTCCATAGTTGATGACTTGTAAAATAGGTCTCCTGAAAAAAACTCCATGAAAATAAACACAGTAGTGATTTCAGATTTTCTGATGCCAAATCTCACTTAGCAGCCAGTTTACGCCCCACATTTAGGGTCCAGAATCGGCAGCGTGATTGACATGTGATTGACAATTCATTGGCTTACGTCATCTACAGAATTTAGTTCATTAGTCCGTTCTTTAGATGACGTCACATTTTGGCGATTTAAAAGGGGCGTTCCCAGAACAATTAGATATTTACTAACTACCCCAAAATTGATTGATTTCATGGGAAATGACTGCCAAATTCTTTTTCTTGAGGAAAAATTACATAGAGAGAGCCTAATTGTGAAAATTAGGCCATCTAGACGCTGTAGTTCCTTTAAGATGATGAGGGAAAATAAAATCCACAATAATAGCAAGCACGCACGTAACCATGTTTACTGTAAACATCTATTAAAATTGTGTTGTAATGCACAATAATAGTAGGCACTTTAACCCACCCACTTTTAGGCAAGAGTGAAGCAATTCAAAATTATGTAACATGATGAGGGTAAACTTTATCAAAAATTATAGACAGTATGTTCAATGTATATCCGATCAATAATAAAACTAGAGTTTGCAAAAACATAAATCATCTGATCACATGTACATTACAAAAAAAATAACAGACTCATAACATAATCGCGTGTAACTGTTTTCTACATCCCTTTGTTTGATTCAGCGGGACAACAAGAGACGTTTTCATTACGAGGCAGGAGGCAGAGCTGCAGAGACAAAGATACCAACAATGACAGGTAAAGCACAACAACAATAACAATAACATTACCAGAACACCCCCCCCCCCCCCCCCAACTCACCCTCGCTGACAAAATAATTGTGACTATAGCAAAATCCACCACTTGTCGGTAATTAAGTGTTGTAGTTATGGGCTTCCAAAGTGGAAAATTGGTCCCAGGGGCGAAATTAACATTTTGACCTATAGCAACTAGATTTGCTGTTGATAATGAAAAATAAATCAACTTGAAATATTAATCCATCGCAAAGTTATTTACGATTTTGTAAAACAGTTCTGCATGGTTGTCATATTTGTAACGTTGATACCTCAGTTTCAACTTAACGCATTATGAGATGTAAACATTATTATATCTCTGCCAAATATTATATAAATTAATTGAATTAGGTACCGAATTAAAGCTGATGAATCACCCGTTCAAATGGTATACAAATCTTAAAATTGATTTGTGCCAACAAGTGGTGGTTTTTGATGTAGCCGGTCATGCCCAAATGCCCTTGGGGTGGGGCGCATCCAATACCGTGGTGACCATATAACCTACCGATATTACGATCCGATCAGAACAACTTGGTATTCGAACTAAAGCAAGACGTGCATTCCTAATCCTTTTGTCGGATCGGATCGGATAGTGTAGTGTTTAATTACATGTTTATATGTATAACATGTTTAAATTATACATGTTCTATTTGAATAATGTTATTAGGGTAATAATAATGCGCTTAAAAACATTTTATTAAGCGCTATATAAATGTAATATATTATTTGTTTTAATTATTAATATGTTATCAAAGAGTTTGAGACCACATTTTGTGTTTTTAAATCACTGATGACAATACATGTATATCTATCTATCAGGCCATATATAGTTCATCCAGACGTTGAACAAAGCCCTTCTCATGCCATTTCCATTCTCTTCTGTCTCTATCTATCCTGGGCCACGCGTCCATTCCCATGTATGATGTTAGCTCATATCTCCATTTTTTTATTTTGCCTTCCTCTTCTTCTCTTTCCCTTCCTTGGTTGCCATGTCCATCTAATGTCATGAAGTCTTGCTACATGCCCAGCCCATCTCCATTTTGATTCTCTTACTTTCTCCATAATGTCTTTAACCTGATGACAATAAACATGATCAAATCAATCTTAGTCTGAATCGGGATAATAACCGATTTAATTCGACATTCTTGCTTCTCATTTTCACCCATTGCAGTTGCACCACGACAGACGGTTCATCACAAGGCAGATGTCAAACCAGTGACGAAGTTTCCCAGTGGGCCTGTTAAAGGTAATACTATAGGTGGAAGCCTTTATGTGAATGATCTTCTCAATGCCCATGAGCCGCTTGGAAGGAATGCTCCCCAGGGAGTGGAGATGGTGCACACAATGTGTGCTGGTTTACATTGTATCCTATGACCGGGGTAATGATATCATTGTAAAGCGCTTGGAGATGATTTTCAATCATATTAGGCGCTATATAAAACGATTATATTATTATTACACCAGCAAGACCGAACCCAAAACCGACACCTGGGTGGTGTCCAACAAAGATCCTATTTAAAGTTGAACTTAAATACTAAGTTTAGCTTTAAATTATCGAAAGCCATAGTTTATTATTATGTAAAATTTAAACATTATTTGTTATAGTACATCAACTTCGGTCTTAAAGCATAGATATTTTCTGTTATCAAGGATATTGTAAATTATTAATGTAAAATGTATTTTAATTCTCAAGTCTCATATTATGTGCATGTTTGCTCTTTATGATCTTTGTATTCCTATGCTACAAATGGCTTTCTAATAACTATCCACATTTCCTCTCAAATCTTTTCACCCACCAGTGACATCGAACCCGGCGCCACAGGAAACCCCGGCTGTAGGAGAAGTCTTTTCATTCGGAGGTAGGTCAAAACTAAAACTTGCGTACTATTTATATGTTTTATTGATTCATTTATTTATCTATGTATATACTTATATATAATTATGTACTTTTAACATGTTAAAGCGATCTAGTTACATTGTCCAAATCCTCAAAATCCAATTGGTATACGATTCCCTCATACCACGTTGTATTCGTATTAACACTAGAAGCATGAGACATGTTTCGGTTTTGCGAATTTCCAGCTTCGTTAAAAATGTATTTACGATTGAAGTGTTCAGATGTTAAACTATCTATAGCTACTGGATAGTCGTAACCGTGTACAAAGTCAGCACAATGAGTTAGTGAATATCACTTTGCATTTTTGCTCATTTCTCCTCCATTAAAGGGGTATTCCGGGCCTGATAAAACCATTCGTTATTTGAATAAGCAGAATAAGAGGCATAATTGGTGAAAATTTGATCAAAATCAGACATGAAACACGGGAGTTATACCTATTTGAACATCATGTAGTAATGAGCGATCGTTTCAAAATTGCCGCCATATGCAACATCATTTTCGAGCAACTCGCCATGGCTTTAGTACATGAAAATACACTTATTTCTCATTTCGCTTGTTTTCACGAATTCATAGAAGAATATCGATGGGCCAACCTATGTGGAATTTGTAAGCTCACAAATTTGCTTTGTTATTAAGAAAATTTAAATGTTGTAAAATGTCCATGTAGAAGTCAAAATGGCTGCAGCTCGCAAGTGACGTCACGATCGATAGCAATTGCGAACGATACTAAAAATCGGAGCAAAGTTCATCCTGTCATAACTTTTTTATTGTTCTACCGTTTTGGCTCAGATTTTCGATCATGATTCTTCATATTCACTTCATTTTATAGCAAACATCACATTTCTGGGGTGGAATTCCCCTTTAACTTGAATTTTTCGCACAATACCCAGTGGACATAAGGTATCAGATAACAACAATATACATTGTATCAACAATTCATGACTTTTTCAATTTAAAATCACAGAGTGGTCCCATTCAGTGCCATACAGGCCTGCCTTATTCAAGGGGCCCTGGGTGTCAAGTGGATAATGTAATGCATACATTTCCAGCACAGCATGCATAAAAGTGTTATTATTGAAATCATTCTTCTATATATTCTTCTTGAATGGTATAATTCTTTTTCACTCATTTTAGAAGGCCGATTTCAGAAAATCAACATCAGTTAACTCAAAAGGGCGTTGTGCAGACACAATTCAAACTTTTTGTTCCAAATATATTAAAGGGATATAGAGGGCGCTACACAAATTTGTTTGTGAGATAAAGAAAAATTGAGTGTCAAATTTGAAAGAGCATACAATTTTAGAGACAGAATAAACTTTATTTGATCAAAATCGGTTCAGAAATGGCTGAAATATCCATAAACATAACCATTTGTAATAATTGTGGGGCCCCACAAGTATTCGATAATTTTGAACAAGCCGTTAACAAAATTTAAAAAATGCTTCCTCTTTTCAAAAATTTACAAAAGAGGTTTTTAAATAGTTATTGTTTATCTCTCTATCTAATCACTATTTCAATAAAACATCGCAAGCATAACATTTTATTTAAAATGGTTGAAACCAATGAGGTTTTTAGAGAGCGCCGTCTTGAGTTTTAACGGCTTTTTTATGATAACAGGCTTTTTACTTAGTCATTTGTAATTTTGTATTCCTTTCGAGCAGGGTGGAGTTATAACTATTAGTTTGTAATGTAATGGTGCAGGTTTTGGTTACTAAAATTACTTTTGACCAAAACTTTACTCTCTTTACCAAAACTCAACTATCCCTTTAATGTAATTTCGTTTCTAAAATAAGCATTAAAAAATGAATGAAATCTGACGCAAATTCATGCTCGACAGTGAATTTTTTTTTTTTTTTTTTTTTGTTTGTTATAATATTGATAAGCTCGCTCATGAAAGTCAAAGCTTTCGACTTTCATTTAAATTACTTTACTTGCTTACGGGAATTTTAGCCTTTTCTGAACGGATTTTGACATAAACTATGACCAGATGACTTGTTTGTATAATAGTTAATTTAATCATTTTCTCTTTGATTAAATATCCCCCCTTTTGTCCTCTCTGCGAGTTAAATCGTCGTCGGGAGCGCTCTTTCTCAATGTGTTCATACCATGCTGCATATTCGCCGCCCTGGCACTGACTCTGTACGGAGGGATGCGCGGCACACAGGAGCATACAACAATAAATTACATTGTTTATTCTATTTATGTTAATCAAGTGGAATTAATAATTTCCCTAAAATTAAATGTGTTATATTTGTTCCTCGTCGACAGTAAAATCGTCGTCAGGAGCTCTCTTTCGTCAATGTGTTCATACTGTGTCGTCTGTTCGCCGCCCTGGCGCTGACTCTGTATGCAGGATATGCCCGGCACACAGGATCATCAAGCAATTATTATTAAAATGAATACATTTGTGTTAATCTAGTTTATTTAATAATTTCCTTTGATTGAATGTTCCCCCTTTGTCCTCTATGACAGTTAAATCGTCGTCGGGAGCGCTCTTTCTCAATGTGTTCATACCATGCTGCATATTCGCCGCCCTGGTACTGGCTATGTACGGAGGGGTGCGCGGCACCCAATACCTCTATGGCAGCCTCAAGTCGGAGATAAAGACACGAAGGTCACGGCGTCAAGGTCACCAGACTCGAACCTGCGGCGTGCTGAAGAGCAGAGATGTCAAGGATAGCCACGCTGTCGTCATGGTGACTGCTGATCAGCACGTGTAGGACAACTATACCTCCTGTTGTATCTATCCTATATTTAGTGATTAGACCGAACAATCAGTCTATGTTCCGAGGTTTGTTCTACTGAGACTGGGTCTGGTTCCACAATCACCCTCAATGGGGTGGGCAGTATGACGTCATACGGGAATCCCATAAATAGTCTGTTATTACTGACTACATTTGATCTATGATCCTATATACTTCAATTTGAGTTATAAAGGCAGCGAATTATAGATACCACGGACAAGTTAATTGGATTGTGCCTTTCTCGATCATCTGACACCGAAGTATAATGTTGTATGAATGAGAAGGAAGGTGTAAATTATATAGACCAGCTAGTCACCGAAGTGATACCAGGCTGGAATGCTCTCACTGGATGGGAATTAACATGTTGTGTAGGCTCGTAGCCAGGATTTGTCAACATGGTCAAGTGGGTGCGTAATTTACAAAAACGGGACCGAGACTGAGACCACCCCTGGATGTCCACTGGTTGCGTCGTGAAGGCGGGAAGATCGAGGGGGGGGGGGGGGGGGTGGGGGTCGCTGCCCGAGACCACTGGTTTAGATGGCCGAGACCGATAAAAAGTGGACCTAGACCGATACAAAGTGGAACTTTCTAAATGTTGGGGGTGCGTGTACGCACCCAACGCACCCACCCCCCCCCCCCCCGCCCCCCCCCCCCCCCCCCCCTCGGCTACAGGCATGTTTTGTGGTTGATTGATATGACTTGCGTTTTACGATTAATCCAGCGATGAACATAATAACGATTGATAGTTCAAAGAATAATAGGAACATCATCATAACAAGTTTTACTACCCGAGTATGTGCGAACTCAAGTTAGTTTCCCAAACTAGGATGGATATACATGTACTAATCAAATATATACTAACAGCATGCAAGAATTCATTGAAGAATATTCTGGTATAGATGACATTCGCAAACGGTTTATGAAAATTGTGTCGTTATGATGAAAAGACCGATAGCAATATCTCGCTGAAGTCGTGGAGACCCTTGCGTGTTTGATGAACGACGAACAAATTGAAGAAAGACATTATAATTAACTATCATTTTGTCAAGAAATGTAAAAAAAAGACGTGACTGTTTAAACTACGTATGGACCATTTCTCATTAATTAAAGCATCTCATGTCATAAAATAGTCCTGCTGGCAGAATGACCTGCAGTTGGCTCTGTACCCGTTGTTCACCAAAGCTGCTTTCGTGTTGGCAAAGTGAAAGGATCGGAGGATGAAGAAGGGGGCAGGTTAATAACAGGTTAGTTCACACATTACTTGCATCATGTCGGCACGTCATATCACCCACTTCCCTGCCAACTGAGCCAGCCAGCCACTGATCATGTTTCCTATCTGACATTTTATATATCCATCCATCCATCCATCCATCCATCCATCCGTCTATCCTGCCATCTATCTTTCTGTTCATCCATATATCTTTCCATCCATCCACCCATTCAACCATCAATCCATCTATCTATCTACAAAGCTGTTGGGGACGATGCCTGGATACTTCTAGCAAACGATTAGTACATGTACATCCATCGCTAACATCATGGCCTGTCGCTCTGTTGGCACGTCATATCACCCACTTCCCTGCCAACCCAGCCAGCCAGCCATGCCACTACCGTTTCCTGATCTGACTTGGCAGCGGTTAAATGTCACCCCGAATTCAGATCACTCTTGTTGTATGTTGCAAAATTATTAAACCGAGTAGGCCTACGTCATGCACTCTGCTTTCCAGTGGATCAGTCGAACAGAAATGTAGCAAAATTTGCCAAAGATGATTCTGTATAAAACCAGGTTTGGTTATGCGACATTAACGAATTGTATTATGTTATTCTTATGTGAAGTGTTATGGATGTTTGAATAACAACAAGGACATGTAGTTTATATAAAATGCAATGTTATGTAATCGTTGTAAGCATGTAAATGTTGAACTTCATTGCGTAAATAATGTTTCTCTTTTAATAGTGAAATTGATATTCCAGTAAATGTACGAAATATAAATATAATTGTTGTTTATGTGAGTGTTTTATTAATAAATTGAAATATGTGCGAGATTTTATGCGATGCAAACACATGTCATGAGGTCATTTTATCGTGTATCTGCTGATGGTAATGATGGCACGCTAATATGTGGTTGAAATGGTGGTGTTGTTATTTTTGTTGCTGTTGGTGATGGTGATGACGATGATGACCATGATGGTGATGATCTCTAGAAGAAAGGAGAAAAGCTACCCGCCTGATACTTTTATTTAGATTATCAACAACAGAATAACCATTGATGCTGCTATCCTTCTGCCATCTAAATGACGTCAAACTCGATATAACCGGAAAGGAAAAACTTAAAGCCCTCCGCACACAGAGCCGACTCGACCCGATCCAACTGTTTTTCAGTTATTCTAAAGTCAATTTCGCTCAGCCGGTGCCAATTTAACATGTTGAATCGGCTTCGAATGACCTCCGACTGGCTCTTGAATGGCAAAACCGGAGTCCTGAGGCAACGCATACTGAGCAGGTTAGAGTGAAAACCAGTCAGATCGATTCGAGTCGTTTCTGTGTGCGGAAGGCGTAAGCATCTACCATGTCTAGCTACGAAGCACCATCGACACATACAACTCACTGATTCCCCGATCAACCTCCCAAATGGAACCAGTTACCAAGTAAACCAAAGGAAGCCCATGATGTAGCTAAATTCAAACAGGAACTGGAGAACTGACTTAAGATTTGTAACAGTATTGCGACAAACAAAATTCGTAAGTGACGACTTGCACACATGCATGCTCCTGTACGTGATAACCTGCCCAGAGGCGATTTTAGAGTATTCAACAGATACAGATACAAATACATATGATGATGATGATGATGATGATGATGATGATGACGACGGTGATGTCTTGTCTTGTCTTGTTAATACTGCACAAATCGCCTCCAGAAGGTGGTCCTTCGTGCAATCAAGGCGCTAGATTTCTGTTTTTTCAAGCTGATCCTTAAATGTTGAAGATGCTGGCTGCAGCCGCCGTTTTAATGTTTGGCGGCAGTGAATTCCAGAGTGTAATGGTCCGGGGGTACAAAGAAAAGCGGTAGCAGTTCTTGTTACTTAGGTGATGATGATGATGGTGATGATATAGATGATGATGAGGATGTACATGTATATGATGGTGGTGCATTTGGTATAGTAACATGGATATAACAAGATCAACAATGGAACTATCATAATGATCGATGGTAAACAACACTATCCGCAACAGTACCTTAGTAATACAAATATATGCAAATAATAATATTGAAAACACAAACTACATTTACGCCACGGTAACTGCATCCATGGACACTGACATCTGCGCACAGTAACTACGCTCTTTGCGCAGATCCATTATGACGTGCGTTGCTGTCAGAGGGGAAACTTTCAGCCAATCAGGTCGCAGTTACATGACGTCACAATGGGTTTGCGCCCGGCACTATGAACGCGCCCCCTCCTTATAGAGTACAGAAGTCATGATGTCATAAAAACACTCTTTTAGAATTTTCAAATTTGGACTTCATTTTCAGAAAGAGCATAACAAATAATGTCCAAATACCGAATATCAAAGGAATAGGTTACGTATTGGCTGAGATATGCCCATCCGAGTGAATTTTACTTCAATGGGCAATCAGTGTTAAAGTGCACTGGTTCATAAATGTATGAACCAGTGCACTATAACACTGATAGCCCATTGAACAAAAAATCATTCGGATGGACATATCTCAGCCAATACGTAACCTATTCCTTTGATTTTCGGTATTTGGACATTATTTTGTATGCTCTTTCTGAAAATGAAGTCCCAAATTTAAAAATTCGAAAAAATGTTTATGACATCATTTATGACATCACACTTCACCACTCTATAAGCTTACCACTCTATAAGCTTACCCCTCGATAACCAAATACGCTACAAATACTCAATGGGAAATTCTCTCCGCATATTGCAAAAGTCACTGTCCATTCGCTTGCTGTCGTTCACGTAATGGTAACATATTTCTCTTTCATATCTGTTTTTTTTAGTTGATTTTAGTCTGATTTAGTTAACAATCATGTGATTTTAATCTTGAAAAAGAGATAAAGTTTCTCACTGCTTTGTAAACTATGCTTTACTTTTTAAGATCGTTCCAAAAATTAATGTTGATGCAAAATGCAAGTAAGTACATTTTAGGAATAGGCCCTACATTGATAATATAGGGCATGTAGGGCAATGTGTGATATTTTCATTGTTTGTGTTCTGTTTTAGTGAGAGAGCCATCAAGACCTGTCACGTCGGTACGGCCAAACGATTTGTCAATGTTGCTCTTTTTTGTTGAGTATGTTCCAGTCGTACGACAAAACATGGAAGAAAAAAAATCTGTATCATCATAATTATATAATAATGATAATAATCATATATAACCTATACCTGATTTATATGGCGACATTGTATTTTGATCACCTTTTCCAAGTGCTTTACCCATGTTAACCGTAACCGTGGTAACATTATTACCGAGATCTTCGGACACACTCATAATCAATACGCACATGGGGTGCACCTTCTCCTCCCTATGGAGCAATGCATTCTGGCAGCCATAATCGTTATTCACACTTTACGGTACCTTATCTTATAGCCATGTGTATGGGGAATGGGTTAAGTAGTGGAAGGGTTTAATTCCATTTAATTCAAGTAAATTCAAGGTATTTTGTTCAATTATTGACGCCGAAAAGGCTAAATTGTAATTGAATTTACATAGTGTAAAATATTAAAGATGATACCATAGAAATGAAAGGGAAGCATACAAAATATCGTTCAAATACATATTTATACAAAATAGCAAGGAATTGTCATACATGTATGTGGCAAAAATATGAATATTGCCGACAATACACACATGCACACACATAAAGACAAATACACACACATACACACAAATGCACGCCCATACACGCTCATACATATACACACATTCATTAATGAATACACACACAAACGACGTATACACAAATACATCTGTAAATATATGAATGAAGAACAGTATTGTAGCAAGCAATAGAGTGTGCTATCATTTTATCAATCTCATCTAGATTTAGTTTCAGTTAAAGCAGATTTTGTTTGTCCCCATAGCTAAAATTGTTCAATAATGACAAAGCTCCAGTTTTCTGTTTGGTCATATCTAAAATCTTAGGAATCGGAATCCATTGTAAGAACAACTATATCCCACAAAACAAGGTGTAGCCCAGTGGCTGCCAAATTAGATAAAGAAGTCTTATTTTTTCTTTAAAAAAAAAAAGACAATTGTTTTAGTTTCGCAACGACACATTTCTTTTAAATCCGGGTATCGGTGACATTGATACCACTTCATTCTAAATACAAGCGGAATCACACACCTTATCTTCGATTAGCCTTCGTTATTGCTTATATAAAACCATAGAGTAACTATAATATAAAGACATATAAAACCCCAAAACCTCTTGGCCCGTATTCACAAAGGAGGTTTGTACAAACCCCGATTCAAACCGCGGTTTACATCTATGGAATGCCAATTGTAAACTGATGGAGAGAGAATGTGTACCATCAACATTGTTAACAAGTAAGGAATTTACATTCTCTCTCCATCAGTTTACAATTGGCATTCCATAGATGTAAACCGCGGTTTGAACCGGGGTTTGTACAAACCTCCTTTGTGAATACGGGCCATTGTGTTTGTCAATCTTGATAGTCTTAGACATGTAACAGATATCATTTGTGTTTGCTTTCTTATCAAAGTCGAACGTAGCATACATGTAAATACTGAAACAAACGAACTTTGGACGAGGGGATTATGGGATGAGGGGATGGCCACCCCAACCCCTTTATTGGGGAGGGGGGTGGGGGGGTGGGGGGGGGGGGGGAGGGGTGTCAGCCGACAGATGAAGGAGGCGAATGTAACCAAATTCTTGTTATTGACACATGTATGAAGCAATATTTATTCATATTATAGTGTTGAGTCATATATATATATATATTCAATTTATATATTTATTCAAACGTTATGAGTGGTGAGTCAATGTCGAGTATATTTAGTTTTCGGACTTAGTTATGCTGTTTGGCCATGACTACACCAATGCTATAGCTTACTAAAAAACAAAACAAAACACAGAACACATAGAAACGTGCGATAAGTGGCAATGATCCATGTACAGTATATACAAAAAGATGACAGTTAATAGTAAATGTATTATTAAAAGTAGATCAAAACGACGTATATTTGCATTATTTGGAATACATGTAGCTGTTTGTTCTACAGCACTCATCTGAGATGCATCAATTTGCATTTTATTTTGAAGAATCATGATTGAATCAGTGTAATCATTAAAGGGACAGTACAGTTCTGGTGAAACTGAAATTTAGTAACAAAAACATGTACATTATCATTAAAAACTAAAAGTTATAACTTAACCATGCTTGAATGGTAGAAAGACATCTTAACGGCTGAGTTAGGAGGTTATTTTCATTCAAATTGACGGCCGTTAACGCCACAAGGCCCCCCATTACCATAACTACTACTAGTAACTACTACTACTACTACTACTACTACTACTACTACTACTACTACTACTACTACTACTACTACTACTACTACTACTACTACTGTCACTACTATACTAATACTACTACAGATACACTTCTACTTACAACAACAACAATAATAATAATCCTAGCATGAAATCACTTAGCCTTTTTTTTTTTTTTGGGGGGGGGGGGGAT
>JBAMJV010012508.1:0-77706 GCA_037951105.1 Echinarachnius parma
GACAGTTGTATGTACTGTGTAATACATGATTGTGTTGTGGTGAAAATAGCGTGTTGGCATTTCACGTCTTCGTTTATCGTATTACCAAGGTCAGATCTACAGGTTTGCCTATACAATAATTGATCTATATTACTTATAAGATGATTATAGTATTCGACCCATCTATTAAAAGGACTTCTTCAAAATGGTGAGTAAATATAGCCGTTTGTCATACATTTTGTCCGTATGTTTTTGTATAGTTAATATAACAGCTACTAAAGCGCGTCTGTATACGTAGTAGTATCGTGAAAGAGATATAGTTAATGAACTTATGTTAAATTGCAATTAAGATTCTACCTACCGTAGCTAAATAAAACGCTAGGAAGACACATTTCCATACATTTGTTCGTTGATAATGTCCTAAATGTTTTTAAATGTGTCTTCCTAGCTTTTTCTTGAGCTAATTCTACCAGGTTTAAAAGAACGCAGTAAACATAATTGATCATCAATATTTGGTATACAGTATAAGCCCTTTGATTTGCATGCAGGGGTGATTGATCATGTGAATTACAACAACTAAGATCAACAACTGCATGTGAATTGTTTACGAGTATTGCATATAAATTTGACCCTACATCGCATGATAGAAACATAATACATTTAAGCCAAAAAGGCAGAATAAACCGTTTGCCTGGGTGGATGTATAAGCTGTATCATGTATATTGAATACACTGGATATGATTTAGATAATCTATATTGTCATTATAATGACACTGTCACCAAAAGCATCTTAGAACGAAAACACTTACTAAAATTACTTTTATTCGTATAACTTGTCCCAGTCATATCAGTAAAGTATTCCTCATCTACTCGAGGCTATCATTTTATCCCGGAGAGTTATTTGTTGTTGTTTTTTGCTGTTGGAGGGGGCCGGCTACCCGTATATTAATGTTTGCCCATATTATTTATTTATGTTAAATCCCAGTTTTCCTCGATTAAGAATTCTAAGTGTGCGTCCTTGTGGTGAGCAGCGTCATCACCTTCCTCTTCTTCACAATATTACTCCGGACCATGGACACCGTTTTCCCGGTGCAGCAGACGCGTTCGGCGTCGCTCCAGCCCGCCTACAGGCCTCAAGACGCCGTATACACACCTCACGACGGCGTCGACACACCACGAGACGACGTTTTAGATCAAACGCACCAGTTGTCGAGTCTTAAACAGGCAGGAGAAATTCCTGACGAATTGTTTCGGATGGCTCCACAGGTAAGAAGAAAAATAATATTCTTGTATCTTGGCAGAGATTTCATATCCTCCACTTAAAAAGTAATGATCTATTGAACATGTTAACTCAACTGCATTTTCAACACAACCCCAACTATAACGATTGTATAAACCCATAACCCTTAAAATGTAACCGTCCAAACTTATTTTATATCTCTGAATCTCTCCCCTCATTTTCTCCACTAGGTTTTCAAGAGGGTGCCGCACCAGTTCGATCCGCGGTACAAGAATCCCTGCTGGATCGATGAAGCAGGCAAGCCCGGATCCCTTGGCACCCTGAACTGTCTTCCATACTTCTACATCATCGGCTCGGCCAAGTGTGGAACAACGGAACTCTGGGACAAGCTGACGGCCCACCCCGATGTCATTGGGCAGGTCCCCAAAGAACCGCACTGGTGGGCCAGGCGCAGGCTCGGCTGGACCGAGACGCCCATTCATGGAAAAGAAGGTAGGATTCACACTTAAAAGTAAAGTTTTAAATTTGCCTCCTTAAGGGTCACTATACAGACCATTGAACAATACCAACAAACTTCAGGGTGCAATTCTGCACACTCGCACCCTATGGAGTGCAGGCATGCACGCAGGGTATAGACATGCACCCGTAGGGTGCTCTTTTGCACCCCATTTGTATACACGTCTGCAGTTTGCACCATTTAGAGTGCAATATTTTCCCAGCATTGCATCCTGAACCTGAAGGGTGCTGTTAATATTAATAAACTTTTTACACCCTTTCTGGCTGCACTGTAGTATTGCAGTTGTAAATATAACGCCAATTTCATGGTCTAACAACTTTATAATCAGCTTCTTGAAATGCCGAAATTGTGAGGTTTGATTTTTAGTGAATAATTTTCTTCTCTAAATGCCAATTTCATATTTACTTCTCTTTTCTTTGCAGTAAAGCGGATTCGACAGATAACGGGGGACAAAGACGACCATTCCTTTGACTGGTACTTAAATCTGTACAAAGTATACGGGGTGGAGGCCATTCAGAAAAACACAGCCACGACAGAAGACGGCGGGAAATACATCAGAGGGTTTACGGTGAGCACACATTTACGTTCCTGTAGTTTTATTTCCCAGTCACACATACCCGTAAAGCCTTCCCGTAAGACTAAGAGCCACGTATTGACATTTTTGGTGAATGCTATGAAGCGGGACTATTCAGTGGCGATTTCGTGCCAATTCCGTTGCAATGCGTGGCAATTTGTGACTATACGTGGCAGCACTGGTTATACGTGCCATTTACGGAAGGCAGAACTGAATTTTCAAAATGTTCAACACTCTGGGCCACGACATGGCTTTTTATACGTCAGTGAAGAGAGAGGTCGAGTGCCCCTGACCTGGCTAGTTCGTTGATATTCCGTGTGTATTCTGGGACGAGACGAGACGAGACTAGACGTGACGTGATGTGACGTGACGTGACGTAGTGTGAGGAAAATGTACATACGAGACCATGCATAACCATGTCGGTATATGTATTCATGAAGCTTTGTCCAATCCGTATCCATATCTAATTCTATATATTATACATACAGGTGATGCCTCTGTCAGTACGTCCTTCGACATGACTTTTCAGTGGGATACAGAGGACAAGAAGTACTCAACTGCCGATCTGCTTCACTCAGTGCAACCCACAGCAAAAATCATTTACATCGTCAGGGATCCAGCAGACAGGTACGCAATGGGCCAGCAAAGCCAACAAAATGACAAACGGGGTGGGGGGGGGGGGGGGGGGGGGGCGTAGCGGATGTGATGGGGGGGGGGGGGGGGTGTAATGGATGTGAAACAGGCGCATAATTAATGTAAAAGGAGGCGTAATTGTGGAAGTAAACTGTTGGCGAAATGGAAGTGAAACTGGTTTAAATGAAGTGAAACAGATGCGTAATGGATGTGAAACAGGGGGTTCAATGGATGTGAAACGGGTGTAATTGATGTGACATGGGGCGTAATGGATGTGAAATGGGAGCGTAATGGATGTGAAAGGGGACGTAATTGATGTGAAAGGGGGCGTAATGTGAAGTGCGGCATAATGGATGTGAAAGGGCACGTAATGGATGTGAAAGGGGTGAGTAATAGATGTGAAAGGGGTGCGTTATAGGGGTGCTTAATGGAAGTTATAGGGGTGCGTAATGGATGTGAAAAGGGTGCGTAATGGATGTGAAAGGGGGCGTAAAGGATGTGAAAGGGGTGCTTAAAGGATGTGAAAGGGGTGCTTAATGGATGTGAAAGGGGTGCTTAATGGATGTGAAAGGGGTGCTTAATGGATGTGAAAGGGGGCGTAATGGATGTGAAAGGGGACGTAATAGATGTGAAAGAGGTGCTTAATGGGGCGTAATGGATGTGAAATGGGGGGGGGGGGCGTAATAGATGTGAAAGGGGACGTAATAGATGTGAAAGGGGGCGTAATGTGAAGTGGGGCATAATGGATGTGAAAGGGCGCGTAATGGATGTGAAAGGGGTGCGTAATAGATGTGAAAGGGGTGCTTAATGGATGTTATAGGGGTGCGTAATGGATGTGAAAGGGGTGCGTAATGGATTTGAAAGGGGTGCTTAATGGATGTGAAATGGGTGCTTAATGGATATCAAAGGGTGCGTCATGGATGTGAAAGGGGGCGTAATGGATGTGAAAGGGGTGCTTAATGGATGTGAAAGGGGTGAAAGGGGTGCTTAACGGATGTGAAAGGGGTACTTAATGGATGTGAAGTGGGGCGTAATGTATGTGAAAGGGTTGCTTAATGGAAATTTGATGTGCTAGGGGGCACGCCTTTTGGATTTGTTTGTTTATTTACCTACGAAATTGTTGGGGCACAGGCCGGTGCCCCCGTAGCTACGCCACTGCATGTATTCCACACGCATTCTTTACTTATTTAGAGGGCAAACTCGTTTACAAACTGTACTTATGAAGAACAAAAATGTGTGTAGAAATTTATATTTGCTAAAAATATAATTTGCTATGATTCTTGATGAATGTGCCAAATATTGAAATAAAAAACAAACTATATTTTTCCCGACTCCATTTCTGTTCCAGAGAGTACTCGGCATACTACTACAATGCGGCAAACCTCGGCAAGGACCCCAAGTATTTTCAATCCAAGATGTCGGGTTATATACACTGCTTTCAGGATTGTCTTTCGAAACACACGGAACGGTTCTGCAACTTTATTCAACGAAAATGCGTAAGTGTATCTCTTAAGGCCTAGTCCCACTATACCATATCTCCTTCCGTTTCCTAACCAACCAAAAGTCTCTAGCAAATTCAGAAGTTCCATGTCGTTTCGTTTCACGCGAAACGGAGCCGAATTAAAAGTATCCTACTAATCCATTCCGAACTTGGTCCGCATCATTTTGTTTCCTTGCAGTATTCTACTTGTACCTTCCGGATGTCATACGGATAGGAACCGGCATGAGATACGCTATAGTTGGACTATGCCATTACACAAAATTTGCATGATACGTTATATAATTATGAGTGTATAATTTGCACCACAAACATTTTGATTTGTGAACAAAATTTAACATATTGGGCAGTGGCGGATCTACGGGGGGGGGGGGGGGGGGGTTAAACCCCCCCCCCCCCCCCCTTGGGCTGCCAAGTGAAAATGTGATGTGGAAAACATCACTTACTCGTGGACGATGCTCCGCATCGTCATTGGGTCAACCCCCCCCCCCCCCCCCCTTAGCAAAAAGCTAGATCCGCCCCTGTTGAGATTTCTACTCTGAACGCTCGTAAGTGCGTTTACAATAATGCATAATGATTCGAAAGGATTTATATAAGTTTACAAAGAAGAAATGATTCCGGCAGTTTCTCAAAACGGACACAAGAAATACTTCAAAATGATTGTGACGAATTCCCATGCTTCGTAAATGTTTCTTGTCTAATATTCACCGTACTTACTAACAATAGAAATAGGATTATATCTACGACATATTCGTCATTTTTTCAGAATTTTTCTTTTGCATCCCTAACAATTGATCGAGGCATATCCAATTTCGCTAATCATTTACGTTTTGTCTGCTATAGTATAAATATAATCCATGCCTGCTTTTTACTTTATTTACAAAAGTGACAAAGAGTTGTTTTTATTACCCAGTATAAAACGGTATAAAACATTTGAAATATTAACAAGCCTCCTGCTAAGCAAACTTAGCAAAGTATCGTCGTACTGTAGTACAAAGAACGTTGTTAAAGTCATACCTGTAAAGTGTCAGATATTGCACAAAATGACATTTGAGACTTCAATCCTATATCAATATCATTGTAAAATACAATTGAAAGATTTGTGAAAGTTTGAAAGAAAACGAACACTGTTTACCTAGTGAAAAAAACGAATATTGAGTTCATATTTTATCACCGAATACTGATGGTCTGCCATACTTTTGTCGCAGTAATGAATGATCCGTTTGAGATATTCGCACCCGTGTATGTTTACACACGTAGTACAGAATTCATGGAATTTGAACTCGCTCGGCTCAAAGTTCAATCTCCGGAATGTTCTCACGGGTGCTGCATGCGGACGTTCTCAGCGAGGACAATTGTACTTTTTATCAAAAGCGTTAATCAACGTGATTGAAATAAAAGATTTAAATGATAATTATCTTCATACTAAAGGGACATTTGAAAAAATCAAACCCTATTTTATTCTTCTTTTACCATAAGCTAAACAACACGGTAGAAGAGAAACGTGGATTTGGACACTTTACAGGTATGACTTTAAGTTATTATTAGTATTACTTTATTGTGTTGCAGGGCATCCAGAGAAGTTTATACATCCTGCACCTGGAAGACTGGGTGAGGCTTTATGGAAGTGGGATTTATGTCCTAAGATTGGAGGACTGGTACGCAAACCCTCTGGAGGAGTACCGCAGACTTTTGAAGTTCCTGGACCTGAGTAAGTAGCCTAGATCTCATCGAAAAGGACTATATAGACGTGTTTGATTTGTAAAAAAAAAACATTTCAGTCTCCTCCTCCCCGCCCCCTCCCCCTCCTCCTCCTTCTTATTCTTCTTCCTCTTCCTCTTTCTCCTCCTCCTCTTCTTCCTCCTATTCTTCTTCCTCTTCAATCCTTCAATCCTTTTTTCTTCTTCTTCTTCTAGTAGTTATTATTTTGTTATTAGTTTCATAGTATCATCACCACCACCATCACCATCATCATCATCATCATCATCATCATCATCATCATCATCATCATCATTTTTATCATCATCGTCACCTTTGTTATCATTACCATATTTATCACCACCCTAACTAATAATTGCTAATAACACAATTCTATCATTCTTATCCTTCCATCAGGTGCATTACAAGAGGCGGATTTGCAGGAAATTGTGAATCGAAAGCCCAAAAACGTCAACTCGAAGAAGAAAAGCAAGCCACAAATGCTGAATGCGACAAGACGCATGCTCGATGACTTTTCTCGTCCTTACAACAAAAGATTAGCACAACTTCTCGACGACAACAAGTTCCTCTATGACACGTGACATCCTGAAACCTTGGAAATGGCGCCGAAATTACCCAACACTGATGTTGTTTATGTTTTAAAATAGTAACTTATTTACAATTAAAGGGATAGTTGATGTTTTGTATAGAGGGCGCTACACAAAATAATTTGTTGTGAGATAATGAAAAACTGAGTGTCAAATTTAAAAGAGCATACAATTTTAATGACATAATAAACTTTATTTGATCCAAATCGGTTCAGAAACGGCTGAAATATCCATAAACAGAATCATTTGTAATAATTGTGGGGCCGTTTATTTTTGTTTAAATGCTCCTCTTTTCAAAAATGTACAAAAGAAGTTTTTAAATAATTGTTGATTATCTCTATCTAACCTCACGTGCACAATATTTGATTTTAAATGGTTGAAACCAGTGAGTCTTTAGAGAGCGCCCTCTTGAGTTTTAAAGGGATAGTTGAGTTTTGGTATAGAGGGCGCTACACAAATAATTTGTTGTGAGATAATGAAAAACTGAGTGTCGAATCCGGAAAACATACAATTTTAATGACAGAATAAACTATATTTGATCAAATTCGGTTCAGAAATGGCTGAAATATCCATAAAGATAACAATTTTTTTTGTTGCACAATATTTTATTTAAAATGGTTAAAACCGATGAGTGTTTAGAGAGCGCCCTCTTGAATTCTAACGGCTCTTTTTTTAATGATTACAGGCTTTTTACTTAGTCATTTGTAATTGTGTATTCATTTCGAGCATGGTGGAGTTATAACTATTATTTTGTAATGTAATGGTTCATGCTTTGGTTATTAAAATTAAGTTAGACCAAAACTGTACTGTCTTTACCAAAACTCAACTATCCCTTTAACGGCTCCTTTTAAATGATAACAGGCTTTTTACTTAGTCGTTTGTAATTCTTGTATTCCTTTCGAGCATTGTGGAGTTATAACTATTCGTTTGTAATGTAATTGTGCAGGTTTTGGTTACTAAAAACCCGTACCGAAACTGTACTCTCTTTACAAAAACTCAACTATCCCTTTAAAAACGTCGAGTGAGAGTTCGAAGTCGAGTTTGACTAAAATCGGAGTTGTGCATACCCTGAAGGGCCTAGACTATGTGGTGCCACATTTTGTGATGATGCGATGATAATTATTATTCATTTTAGGAGTAATAAAAAAAAAGAGAGAGAGATAAATTGAGTTATTACAATTCTTCGTGAACGTAAACGAGAAAGTATATGCAATATCATCGTGTGGGCTTGAAATGTACCTAATGACCATGGGTAATAATAATAATTATGCGCCTCGGAATAGGTTACCTAGATAGATGCTTGATATTATTATTATTATAATTGTTAAAGAGAGTGCCCCTCTTTTGCTAAAGGGAGTGCCCCTCTTTTGCAAGCCAACAAATATAAGTTGCCATATTAACCTCAAATATTATAGATCATGATTTTTAAAGGGATAGTTGAGTTCTGGTAAAGAGAGTACAGTTTTGGTCAAACTGAATTTTAGTAACCAACACCTACACCATTACATTACAAACTAATAGTTATAACTCTACCATGCTTGAAAGGAACTCAAAATTACAAACCACTAAGTAAAAAGCCTTTTTTCATTCAAACTCAAGATGGCACTCTCTACAAACTCATTGGTTTAAACCGTTTTAAATAAAATATTGTGCATGTGAAGGTTCGTAAAAATAGTGATTAGATAGAGAGATAATCAACAACTACAGTATTACAAAACTTATTTTGAAATTTTTTGAAAAGAGGAAGCATTTAAAAAAAAATTGTAACGGTTGTTTCAAAATTATCTAATATTTGTGGGGCCCCACATTTAATACACATGGTTACGTTTATGGATATTTCAGCCGTTTTTGAACCAATTTTGATCAAATAAAGTTTATTCTGTCACTAAAATATTATGCTCTTTCAAATTTTACACTCAGTTTTTCATTATCTCACAAAAAGATTATTATGCGTAGCGCCCTCTTTACCAAAACTCAACTATCCCTTTAAAATTTATTCTGAAAAGATTAGGACTTGACAATGTATTTTGGTGGAGTTATGAATTTTATGATTTTTGTTATTACTTATTATAGATTAATAAAATGTTGGACGACGGTTTAATAACCGAACCTCACAATAATCTGTCTAGCTCCATCTACGTTCGCTGTTGGATAGTGTATGTGGTATGAATGTGATGCAGGTCAGTGGTCGCATCACCTCTAATAAATCCCACCACCCGTAATAGATAGCGCCATCATGGAGAGAGATCTGCACAACGAGAGAGATCTGCACAACATCAGTGATCGCTATGAATGATGGCACATACGGCTATGAAATTTCATACACAGCATAATACAAGTATTATACAGATCTGTACCAAATTTGAAGCATTTTGGCATTTTTGGTGCAGAGGGGCACTCCCTTTAACAATGCTTGGTTAGTACGAAGACAATGTACTGGAAGTATACATAACTAAGTACATGTATCTGGCTATACTTCAAGCACTACATAACCAGTCAATTGCTTGGTTGCTTATATTTATTTCCGAAATGCATTTTATATACATACACTGTTGGTCATAAAGTTGGAATATTTTTTGTTTAGATCCAACTTCATTCTTTTTCCCTATTTTTGCGCCTAATGAACCATTTTCGACTAAAAGTAATGATTTCATAATGTTTCCAAACTACCAATGTACAATAAATGGTTGCATGAATTTGCATTAATTAATTTAGCTGTTTGTTTTGAGCTTTGAAAGGCAGGACCTTTGGTGATTGGCTCCTTTTCCCCTTCAAAGCGTATGTCCAACAAGTCATCGTTATGGGTCATTTCTCAGAGTTGGCTGTACAATTTTCAACCAAAATTGGCACAGAGGCTCTCTAGGCCATACTCCGTCCAACGCAATTTGCTACACGCCAAACGATGCTTGTGCTCCACCTGGAAGGGGCGTCAACAAGCAATGTCCACTATTTCGTTGGAACTTCGCAGGTTACGGTCTGTAAAATCCTTAGACGTCATCGAGAGAAGGGTCAATTAAAGCCAAGGGAATCTCTAGGACATCCACGATTGACCACCAGGATAGATTATCGCGAATTGCTTAACCTGTGCCGCAGAAACCGGAAATGCCAAAATGGAGCCTTCGCCGTATATGAAGAAAACACTATAGAAGCAACGCTTTCCGCCAAACTGTAGATCAGAGATCGCTCTAACATGGTCACCGGGCAAGACAACTACGAAGTGTCCACCCCATACCATACAACCAAGATTTACCGGACATCCCTGAACTAGGGAGCCCAGAAGATTGCCGCCTGGACACTCGTGATATGTCATCTTAATGGGTAAGAGCCATACCACCGTTGGGCCGTCACAACCTCAAGTCGTTTTGTAAATGCAGAAATCTTGGAGCTTCTCGCCACGTAATCGACTTGAACCCTTTGTCTTCCATCCGTTCGGCCAAGGATGTTATGGCTCGTACCCGTTAAGATGACGTATCACTAGTGTCTAGGCGGCAATCTTCTGGGCTCCCTAGTCCAGGGACGTCCGGTAAATCTCGGTTGCATAGTTTGGAGTGGACACTTGGAAGTTTGTCTTGCTCGGTGACCATGTTAGAGCGATCTCTGATGTACAGTTTGGCGAAAGGCGTTGATTCCATAGTGTTTTCTTCATAGACGGCGAAGACTCCTTTTTGGCATTTCCGGTTTCTACGACACAAGGTAAGCAATTTGCGATCATTTATCCTGGTGGTCAATCGTGGACGTCCTAGAGATTCCTGTAGCTTTAATTGACCCTCCTCTCGATGCCGTCTGATGATTTTACAGACCGTAAACTGCGATGTTCCAACGTAATAGTGGACATTGCTTGTTGACACCCCTTCCTGGTGGAGCACAAGCATTGTTTGGCGTGTAGCCAATGGCGTTGGACGGAGTATGGCCTAGAGAGCCTCTGTGCCAATTTTGGTTGAAAATTGTACAGCCAACTCTGAGAAATAACACATAGTGATGACTTGTTGGACATACGCTTTGGAGAGGGAAAGGGGCCAAAGGTCCTGCCTTTCAAAGCACAAAACAAAAGGCTAAATTAATTGATGCAAATTCATGTAACCATTTATTGTACAGTGGTAGTTTGGAAACATTATGTAATCATTAGTTTAGTCTAAAATAATTATTTAGGCACACAAAACAGGAAAATAATGAAGTTGGATCTAAAAATGAAAAATATTCCAACTGTATGACCAACACTGGTTATTCCGTTAAAGGCATGCCTGTAAAGTGTCTAACTCCACGAAAAATACTCAGTGCTTCCTCGTTTCTCTTCTGCCGTGTTGTTTAGCTTATGGTAAGAGAAAAATTAAATAGGGTTAGATTTTGTTCAAATGTCCATTTAGTATGAAGATAATTATTATTGAAATCTTTTATTTGAAAAGCGTTGGCAACGCTTTTCAAATAAAGTACAATAGCTGAACACGTCCGGCCAGCGCGCGTGGGAAACCTTCCCGACCCGACTGAAATTTGACCCGAGCGCGCGCAAATTCCATGAATTCTGTACCGTCTGTAAACATACACGGGTGCGGAAATTGTCAAACGGATGATTATTACTGCGACAAATCTACGGCAGGCCATCAGTATTCGGTGATAAAATATGAACTCAATATTCGTTTTTTTTCACTAGGTAAACAGTGTTCGTTTTCTTTGAAACATTCACAAATCTTGCAATTGTATTTTACAATCATATTGATATAGGATTGAAGTCTCAAATGTCATTTTGTGCAATATCTGACACTTTACAGGTATCCCTTTAAAGTGGGTACCAATGGGCAAATCCAGTGATCTTTGCTTTCATGGGACATTTTCTTAAATTTCCATACTACATTGCCTATTTTTATGGTTTTATTTGGTTACTATTATTATTCTCTACTGACATTAACAACAAAAATATATATTTCCTGACCTTGCATGGTCCATATTTTGAGCAAAAATAAGTTCAAATGTATCACTTTTTAAGCAGAAATTTGGACATTGAAAAACATTGTTTACTTATGGGTGTTTTTTTCTTTTTCTTGCAAGATTTTCTTGGTTATTTCTAAATTCAAATGTTAATAAAAGATAGATATTCCATATTAAACTAACTTTTAACCTAAAAAAGGACATTTTCATAACATAATGAGTTCGCAAAAAATATGTTTCACGTGTAAACTTTGGTGTCCCCCTTTACACGCGAAACATGCTAAGATTCAATTGAGTGTATAACCCATCAAACTTATTTTGTTATTATAAGATTTGGCTATTGATTAGCCCTAGGCATCCAATTTAAAGATAACATGGTACGAATATAATTAAATGTTAAAAACACATAAACTGGGTCATTTTACATATTGACCAACCTCTTTTGTGTCCCCTCAGATACTTACCTTGTAAAAAATTTTGATTACAGTTTGAGAGTTTTCCTGAACTCAATTAGTTCTTAATTCAACATCAATTTATAGCTGGAGTGGGGTATGTAATGAGTACTGAATACAAAAATGACCAACTTCTTTCAGAATTTGAATAATGTAGAATGTAGGTTTTGTGTCCCCTTTACATCGTTTACACGTGAAACATTGTTTCTTGGGAATAAAAGTAAGACGAAGCATATGATCGATAAATCGGTGAGAAAGTGACCAGGTTACATAAAGTAAAAAGAAAAATGGCACAACAAATGTTTAATCGGGACCTGCAGCATGATAAGCATTTTGGTGTCCCCTTTACACGTGAAACATACAATTTTCAAAAAAATCAGGGTATTCTTTACTGTTTGTGTGCTCTTTTTGTCTATTCAAAGGTTTAACATGTCACTATTCTGAATTTAATCACTAAATTTTGCAAGTAGAGCAGCAATAAAGACAATTTTTGAATTTAGGCCCAAAATGTGCATGTCATAGATTGGTACCCTATTAAATGGAATGACCCATATGTCTGATGAGAGTTGTCTGGAGATAAAAATATGCTCTAATACAAAAGCCGCACTGCCGTGCAGACAGTTGTATGTACTGTGTCAACGTATTATGTAATGCATGATTGTGTTGTGGTGAAAATATAGCGTGTTGGCATTTCACGTCTTCGTTTATCGTAGCTAGGCGATCTCGAGTCAATAATGAATTGGACAAATACAAATACCTCTCGCATCGATCCGCATGACTTTATTCGAAAAAAGAAGAAAATAAATGATAATCCTTGAACTTCGGTTATTGTAGCCAGCCATGCCATGATTCAATATGTTTACCATCGTGAACGCAAGTTACTGCATCTATATTACTTATTAGATGGTTATATTATTCGATCCATCTATTAAATGGACTTCTTCAAAATGGTGAGTAAATATAGCCGTTTGTCATGCATTTTGTCCGTATGTTTTCGTATAGTAAATAAAACAGCTATTAAAGCGCGTCTGTATATATATACGTAGTATTATCGTGAAAGAGATATAGGGCCTAATGCACTTACGTCAAATTGCAATTAAGATTCTATACCTACCGTAGCTAAATAAAACGCTAGGAAGACAAATTTTCATACAGTTTTAGACATTATCATTAAACATGTCATTCCTAGGAATGACATGTTCGTTGATAATGTCCAAAATGTTTGAAAATGTCTTTCTAGCTTTTTCTTGAGCTAATTCTACCAGTTTAAAAGAACGCAGTAAACATAGTTGATCATCAATATTTGTATACAGTCACACAAGGGAGCAGAGCTATGCTGCCCTGTACGGGAACAATGTGGGCCAGTACAGAAAAAGTTTGTCAAATTTTCACGCAAAATTCTGAACTTAAATTCAGCAAAATCAATCATAACTGGCCCTAAAAATGATACAAGTATTATTTGAACTTACCAAAATGGTCCAAATTATTCTTCAAATGTCAAAAAAGGGAAAATCTGCAGTTTTAGAAAATCAAAAACCTGAGAAATGCTCTCCTCGGAAGTGTTGCTGCTATCTGGATGACTGTCATGTATTTCCCGCAAGCTTCCCACACCACGCGTGTTACCGTATCCGAATTCTGATACGGCGTATCCGAATTCTGATACGCCGTATCCGAAATCGGATACGACGGCATGCTTGCAGATCGCGAGCTCGCTTGTTTTGGACAATAATAAGCGGCCTCCGCATATTGCTGGCGGGCTTTCTTTGTTAACGATGGGACATCGAGCAGGAAGAGAAACAAATGGAACTTATATGACGATTTTTGTAAGTATGACTTATCATTTTGAAAATGAAATTTTGTACAATCAATCATAAAATCAGCTTTAGATTAGACTTTAGATAGGCTGTTCTTTTCTCTCTGTTTGTAGTTCAAATTGTGTCCCATAGATTGTACCACTGTGCGCAGTAAATGGTCCTATCAGGACCATTACAATACATTGTAGATGTGTATACAGTAAGCCCCTTGATTTGGAGGGGTGATCATGTGAATTACACCAACTAAGATCAACAACTGCATGTGAATTGTTACGAGTATTGCATATAAATTTGACCCTACATCGCATGATAGAAACATAATACATTTAAGCCAAAAAGGCAGAATAAACCGTTTGCCTGGGTGGATGTATAATATATATCATGCATATTGAATACACTGGAATACTGGATATAATTTAGATAATCTATATTGTCATTATAATGACACTGTCACCAAAAGCATCTTAGAACGAAAACACTTACTAAAATTACTTATATTGGTATAACTTGTCCCAGTCATATCAGTAAAGGATTCCCCATCTACTCGAGGCTATCATTTTATCCCATGTTTGCCCATATTATTTATTTCTGTTCATTTCCAGTTTTCCTCGATTAAGAATTCTAAGTGTGCGTCCCTTGTGGTGAGTAGCGTCATCACCTTCCTCTTCTTCACAATATTACTCCGGACCATGGACACCGTTTTCCCGGTGCAGCAGACGCGTTCGGCGTCGCTCCAGCCCGCCTACAGGCCTCAAGACGCCGTATACACACCTCACGACGGCGTCGACACACCACGAGACGACGTTTTAGATCAAACGCACCAGTTGTCGAGTCTTAAACAGGCAGGAGAAATTCCTGACGAATTGTTTCGGATGGCTCCACAGGTAAGAAGAAAAATATTATTCTTGTATCTTGAGAGAGATTTCATATCCTCCACTTAAAAAGTAATGATATATTGAACATGTTAACTCAACTGCATTTTCAACACAACCCCAACTATAACGATTGTATAAACCCATAACCCTTAAAATGTAACCGTCCAAACTTATTTTATATCTCTGAATCTCTCCCCTCATTTTCTCCACTAGGTTTTCAAGAGGGTGTCGCACCAGTTCGATCCGCGGTACAAGAATCCCTGCTGGATCGATGAAGCAGGCAAGCCCGGATCCCTTGGCACCCTGAACTGTCTTCCATACTTCTACATCATCGGCTCGGCTAAATGTGGAACCACGGAACTCTGGGACAAGCTGACGGCCCACCCCGATGTCATTGGGGAGGTCCCCAAAGAACCGCACTGGTGGGCTAGGCGCAGGCTCGGCTGGACCGCGACGCCCATTCATGGAAAAGAAGGTAGGATTCACACTGAAAAGTAAAGGTTTAAATGTGCCTCCTTAAGGTATACAGACCGTTGAACAATACCAACAAACTTCAGGGTGCAATTCTGCACACTCGCACCCTATGGAGTGCAGGCATGCACGCAATAGGGTATAGACATGCACCCGTAGGGTGCTCTTTTGCACCCCATTTGTATACACGTCTGCAGTTTGCACCATTTAGAGTGCAACATTTTCCCAGCATTGCACCCTGAACCTGAAGTGTGCTGTTAATATTAATCAACTTTTTGCACCCTTTCTGGCTGCACTGTAGTATTGCAGTTGTAAATATAACGCCAATTTCATGGTCTAACAACTTGTGGGATGTTAAGGTAATGATCATTATAATCAGCTTCTTGAAATGCCGAAATTGTGAGGTTTGATTTTTAGTGAATAATTTTCTTCTCTAAATGCCAATTTCATATTTACTTTTCTTTGCAGTAAAGCGGATTCGACAGATAACGGGGGACAAAGACGACCATTCCTTTGACTGGTACTTAAATCTGTACAAAGTATACGGGGTGGAGGCCATTCAGAAAAACACAGCCACGACAGAAGACGGGCGGGAAATACATCAGAGGGTTTTCGGTGAGCACACATTTACGTTCCTGTAGTACACACATACCCCTAAGCATTTTTGGTGAATGCTATGAACCGCGACTACGCAGTGGCGATTTCGTGCCAGTTCCTTTGCAATGCGTGGCAATTTGTGACTACGTGGCAGCACTGGTCATACGTGCCATTTACGGGAAGGCAGAGCTGACATTTCAAAATGTTCAGCACTCTGGGCCACGACAGGGCTTTTTATACGTCAGTGAAGAGAGAGGTCGAGTGCCTGACCTGGCTAGTTTGTCGATATTCCGTGGGTATTCTGAGACGAGACGAGACGAGACATGACGTGATGTGACGTGACGAGACGAGACGAGACGTGATGAAAATGGATATACGGGACCATGTTGCCATGTCGGAATATGTATTCATGATGCTTTGTCCCATCCGTATCCATATCTAATTCTATATACAGGTGATGCCTCTATCAGTACGTCCTTCGACATGACTTTCCAGTGGGATACAGAGGACAAGAGATACTCGACCGCCGATCTGCTTCACGCAGTGCAACCCGCAGCAAAAATCATTTACATCGTCAGGGATCCAGCAGACAGGTACACAATGGGCAAAGCCAACGAAATGACAAACGGGGGGCGTAACGGATGTGAAGAGGGGTGTAATGGATGTGAAGGGGGCGTAATGGATGTGAAACAGGGCGCGTAATTGATGTAAAAGGGGGCGGAATGGAAGTGAAACTGGCTTAAATTAAGTGAAACAGATGTGTAATGGATGTGAAACGGGGAGGATATAAATGTGAAACGGGGGTGTAAGTAATGGATGTGTAACAGGGGGTTCAATGGATGTGAAACGGGGTGTAATAGATGTGACAAGGGGCGTAATGAATGTGAAAGGGGGCGTAATGGATGTGAAAGGGGACGTAATAGATGTGAAAGGGGGCGTAATAGATGTGAAACGGATGCGTAATGGATGTGAAACGGGGGCGTAATGGATGTGAAAGGGGTACTTAATGTATGTGGAAAGAGGTGTAATGGATGTGAAGAGGGCGTAATGGATGTGAAAGGGGTGCTTAATGGATGTGAAAAGAGGTGTAATGGATGTCAAAGGGGGGGGGGGGGGGGCGGGGGGCGTAATGGATGTGAAGGGGGCGTGATGGATGTGAAGGGGGCGTAATGGATATGAAAGGGGTTCGTAATTGATATGAAAGGGGGCGTAATGGATGTGAAACGGGGGCGTAATGGATGTGAAACAGGGGCGTAATGGATGTGAAAGGGGGCGTAATGGATGTGAAGTGGGCGTAATTGATGTGAAAGTGGGCATAATGGATGTGAAAGTGGGCATAATGGATGTGAAAGTGGAATGTGATGTGATGGATGTGATGTGGAAATAGGGCGTAATTGATGTGCTAGGGGGCACATTATTTGCCTGTGTTCAGTGTTCGGACTGATGGGGGGCACACATTTTGGATTTGTTTGTTTATTTACCTACAAAATTTGTTGTTTTTTTTTTCAATCATTTGGGGCACAGGCCGGTGCCCCCACATGCCTTCTTTACTTATTTAAAGGGCAAAGCCAAATTGAGTATAAGACGACAGATTTTTTATCTAATATCACTAGTTTACAAACTGTACTTATGAAGAAGAAAAAATGTGTGTAGACATTTATATTTGCTAAATATAATTTGCTATGATTCTTTATGAATGCGCCAAATGTTAAATTTAAAAAAACCCTATATTTTCCCGACTCCATTTCTGTTCCAGAGAGTACTCGGCATACTACTACAATTCGGCAAACCTCGACAAGGATCCCAGGTATTTTCAATCCAAGATGTCGGGTTTCATACACTGCTTTCAGGATTGTCTCGCGAAACACACGGAACGGTACTGCAACTTTATTCAACAAAAATGCGTAAGTGTATCTCTTATGGCCTAGTCCCACTATAAGTATCTCCTTCCGTTTCCTAACCGACCAAAATGCGGCGAACCCGGGGGGGGGGGGGGGGGTACTCACGTATATTGGGTATACGGGGATGTGCCGCTGGGAAGGGTGACTTTTTCAAGAAAGATCCTTAGACATGGGTCCCCTTTTCATCAAAAAAATCCTTAGACATGGGTCCCTTTTTTCATATTTCCCCTTTTTTATACGGGATTTTGGGATTTGCCGATGTGAAATTGCAACATTTTTCAAGCTCGCTACGCTCGCTAACTTAAAACCACAAAATTTGCGGAAATACACCCAAAACATGCGCCGCAGGCGAAAAAAATCTTTAGACATGGGTCCATTTTTCGCAAAAGGACCCTTAGATGTGGGTATGGGTTTGGAGGTCTCAGCCGCACCCCCCGTCCGACTATAATCTGAGTACACCCCCCCCCCCCCCCCCCCCCCCGGGGCGGCGAAACGGTTAGTCTCTAGCAAATTCAGAAGTTCCATGTCGTTTTGTTTCACACGAAACGGAGCCGAATTAAAAGTATCCTACTAATCCACGCATCATTGTGTTTCCTTCCAGTATTCTGCTTGTACCTTCCGGATGTCATAATTATAGGAACCGGAAGGAGATACGCTATAGTGGGACTAGGCCATTACACACAATTTGCATGATACGTTGTATAATTATGACTGTATAATTTGCACCACAAACATTTTGATTTGTGAACAAAATTTAACATATTGAGATCTCTACTCTGCACGCTCGTAAGTGCGTATACAATAATGCATGATTCGAAAGGAATTAAATAAGTTTATGAAGAAGAAATGGTTCCTGCAATTTAACTTCTCAAAAGGGACACAAGGAATACTACAAAATGATTGTGACGAATTCCCATGCTTCGTAAATGGGCAATTCCACGGTAACGGAAGGACATTCAGACACAATTTTGGAACTTAAATCAAATAATTCCAGGATCCTGCTTTTGATTTTTTTATTGTAAATGCATGTCTTTGATCCTTGTTGGGACACCTTTGATTTCCACTATTTCTAAAATTTTGACCGCATTATGTAAATTAGATATGGACACTAATGAGGCCGGTAACGGAAGGACGCCAAAATGGACATGGATTTTCAATTTTTTTAGTTATGACCCAATCTCTGTGAAGTTACGAGGTTTATCATGTTAAGTTGGCTACTAGTCAATTTCCTTATGTTCACAGAGTATAACACCACCTTTTAAGAAAAATATCTACATTGGTATATTAATTATGAGAAATTAATTACTCCAGTGTTCGGTAACGGAAGGACGGTAACGGAAGGACCTCTGAAAAGTCTATAGCAATTGTACATTAAAATTAATTTTGAAATTTAAAGACCATTTATGAGAAGAAAGCATCTCAGTTGTGGTCTAAAATGAGTTTGTATCATAGATAGCATATGGACATCACAAGCATTTACATTTCTATTTTTTTCTTACTATATTTCATGCTCCAATGGCTCTTATTCATGGTCAATCCATGGTAACGGAAGGACACTCAGACACAAATTGTCAACTTTAAGAAAGAAATTTTGAAATACTTGTGTTGTTAGAACAGTCTATTTTGATAACAATACTTCCAAAACATACAGTTTTAAGGTCCCATAATTTTTTTAATTTTTTTATCTCCGCGCATTATTGAATATGCATACAAATGAGGTCGGTAACGGAAGGACACTAAAATGGACAAGGTTTTGTTATCAAATCAGTTTTAACTAAAACTCTGTGATATTAAATAATACAACATATTTTAAGGGTACACATTTCATTCTCTGAAGGGTTAAGAAGAATGTACTTGTTCTTTGATTAAAATTTGTCCGCAGATATTTGAGTTATTTCACACAAAGCGGACCAATGTTCGGTAACGGAAGGACATAATGGACTATAATGTATGATATGACACAGTAGGGTCATTCCATGTCAAATCACCTTTAAAAAAAGTGAAAATTTTCATTGCAGCCCCCTTCAAATTTGCTAAGATTTGGTATGTATGATATTTCAACCTTTCAAAGCACAAATATCTAAGTTTTAGCCCGATCCGCCCAACGGTTTTGGCGCTATGGTCGATTCTTATGGAGGAGTTTTGTAAGAAATGGCGTGGGCACCATTTTTCAAATGGCCATTGTCCATTAACCGTTGGGTCAATTTATTTTGTAATGGTGTCATTGGACTGGGGATGTTATGTGCAATCCATTTATGCCATTTGTGTTCATGCATGAGCGAGTTTGGATACGATAACCTTTAACCTTAGATTTTGACCTTCCGTTTTACCTCGTGGATCAAATAATTTTGAGAATTTTTTTTGCTTAAATCTTGGCTTGATATAATTTCTACAACATATGAAAGAATTGGAGATATATTATTTCTTGCTTTTTCTACAGCCTTGTTTTTAGTTTGCAAATTTCATGTAAAATTTAATTATTTTAGACCTACACCCATGTCCAAGAATTCTATAGGGGTGTATTGTATAAAATAAGACCTATTCAAAGTCATGATCAGAGTCTATTCACATCCTGGCTCACCACAGTTAAATAGACCTACTAATCCCCATACAATAGAAATCCAGACAAATGGCATCATGGTACAAGGGCCCTGTTGGAGAAAGAGATAAAATCAATTGTGAGCCAGATCAAATGTTCTAAATGCACAAATCTGATTGGTTGAAACACAGAAAATTACTAGTCTGACCACGCTACGCCACTGATAGCTGGCCATTGCAGGTATTATCTCATTTTTTGGGGTTTTCATATATGAGAGACCAATTTTTTAACATAAATTTTGTCATAATATGTAATATGAGGTACCTTGTCCATCTGTTACCATGTGTATGGTAACGGAAGGACATTTTCTTTTGTTATTTATTAATTAACGAAGAAACAATGAGTAATACAATTGTTAGCAATGGGAAGGCCTACTTGAACTTGCTTTGCACTGAAGATTGGTCTGCTCTCTAACAATTATGTGAGCCACAAAATTAAAAATATTGATTTTTTGGTAACGGAAGGACATTTTCATAGGCTGAAAATAAGAAGTCATTGAAGCATAACAAATCAAATACATCATACAAATTTACTATTTTACGAAATGGTCATATCTCGGGAGTCAGAATAATGGATTTTAGGCTTAACTGGGGAAATATAAAACAAACACAGGATCAAAACACTTTTTCACAAAAATGTCAAATTTGTGGGGTTCAATTATGGTTATAAAGTTATTATAAAAAAACAACTAAAATTATGTAAAACTAAAATGTTCTCATTGAATTCCAAAAATATAGAATTTAAAGGCATATATGCGTGGGTTATAAAGGGTAGTCAGCAAATTCCAACTCGACTCCACCGTAATCTCTCGAGGTAAACTCACGATATGTGTTGGATCGATCGAAGAGCGGTGCTTCGAAATATCTGAACACGGACCTAGGGCATCAAACAGCGGCACTTTGAAGTATTTGCGGTTAAGTGTGTTACGTGATATTTTCGCTCGTAAACATCTCTGATGGATCTCCATTCGACTAGTACAAACATTCCGAACGCGACTATTTTGTATGCATTTTTTACTCGGGTATTCGGAAGCCGGGACAGTTTGCGATCGCTACTTATAACTGAGCCAATGGGGATTACGTACCGTGCGTAAAAGTGCGCAAGATGGATCCACGCGTCTAATAACCCACGCATATAGGCCTTTAACTTTGTTTAAGCTTTGATTTGATACCAAATTTGTATCATAAAAATGCTTGTAAAATTTTTGGTCAAATGTCCACTTTGGCGTGGAATTGCCCTATAGTTAATTAAATTGAAAATGATGATGATGATGATAAACATCTTCCTCTTCACCTTTGTTTAAACAAGTGGAAAGTGATCATCTCACCAGCGCTGTATCTCACCACCAACTCACATTCATTCAAAACCATTCTAAAATGAGAACAAGTTTCCTATACCTGCACATGTAAGCAGCATCGCATGCTGATCTTGTATACAAACACAAAGGGATGCCCTTGCAAATACTCAACCGCGCAAAAGTTACACGACCATTTTATCGGCACAAGAGAATGAAAAATGCGCCACGATGATATGTATGCACGAAAAACCTACTTCACTAACATAAGGACATGCTACTTCACTTGCCTGACATGATGTCACTATAAATATTTACAAATTACAAAGTACAAACACAGATTTTACACAAAATCTTACCACAAAGGATCTGCACAGCCAGGCCCGCCTTTCTGAAGAAATCCCTTTACCCGTTTCTTTTATATTTCGCTGCTCCGTGTAAATTGCGCGAACGTACCGTACTACCTATGGTTTATACTAAACAGAAGCAGCAAATACGAGCACGGAGATCTTGCGTAATGAACATTTTATAAACATACGATCGATACGAAAGTCTATGACTTGAGCTCGACCGATCTGACTGTCAGCGAACTGATAACAAATCGGTAAGAACTATATCAGTTATTTTGTTCAGCTGTAATTGTGTTTATGCGTTAGTCAATTAACCCCTGATTCAAAGTGACACAATTTTGCTGTTTTCATAAAATGCAAATTGTGATAATGTGAGCTAGTGACTGTCTGTTCAATGTGATTGTGACTGTGACTAGTGTGAGTGAAGTCTGTGTGTGAGACGCATGCATGCATGCACCTGCCACTCGATCCCAAAATGCATGCACCCCGGGCCCCCGCGCCGCAAGCCGCAGCCCCATATTCCAGGGGTGCATGCACCCCTGCAAGTCAATTAGGCCAGTTAGGGGCTTACATTGTAGATCAGTAATAATGTCAAAGAGGGCAATATCGCACCCCTACAAGACGAGAGGTTAACTGCATATATACTGCCTTAAAGGTACTTCAGATTCGTCAAATCAGATGCGCGGCGCCATCTTAAGTACATGTACACGTTGCGCACGGTGCGTGATGCACGTTAGCTCAGTGCCATGCGGTGCGCGCAAACTGGCCCAGTTCAAAATGGAGACCCGCTGTGTAGCATCCCCACGCTTGAGCGCCTTTAACTGTGATCAGCGCCGTCCGTAGGACGGCGCTGTGAAGACGAGATGTTAAAAAATTTGATGAAATTTTGCGACGGGTGGTTTCAAGAACTTTACATCTATTATTATTATTTTTTTTTTAGTTCTAGACATGAATTAAACCTTCAACCTACCTTGCTTGCTATTTAATTTGTTGCAAAAGAATGATTACTTACCTCAAATTGATGATGATGATGATAATGACTGTTATTTCCTTCGTCTTTGTTCGCTGCATGCAATGTCAGGTGACCGAAAACTCGTCGTCAATGCATAGCGCATGCGCGGGGCGATCGGTTGCTGCCTGCATTGCCGACAAGTTTTTGATCACCTGATATTGCATGCAGCGAACAAATTCGGAAACCATTTTCGTCACTTCTGTAATCTTGCTAACTATGATCAGCTCTGTGCGTAGCACAGAGCTGTGAATTACTGACGATCGAAATGGTGTAGCGTTTTTGCGATGAGGTGTTTTTATCACCTTTAATTATAATTTTTTTGTATTTGGTTAACCTTTTCTAGAGAACAAAAGTGCGTTTTATCTGCGCGCTACATAGAAATTATATGAAAAGAATAATAACTTACCTCAAATTGATGATTAATCCCAAACGGCTTCGCACAAATATTCGAAATTGTCCTGTCGCCTCCAAAGTCATCGGCAATGCATGCTGGGATATATAGGCGCGGTTTTATTCCGGTTCCGCGCGTAAGTGGCGATCGGTTGACTAATACATATAAGCCAGGCCACTGTACTCAATGTTAACCTAACCGCCTGGCATATACATCGCTCGAAATCTTGCAGGAACATGTTTGTAGATGGGCGATGAGGTGTTTTATCCTCTTTAAGCAGATTTTTTTTAAATTTTGTTTACTTGTACTGCACCCTAAAATACCTATGTACGACGGCGCTACACAAAATTGCTATAAAAAGAATGATAACTTACCTCAAATTGATTATTTATGTCGATCGTCCTTGTTAGAATCCGGCTTTTTTTTTCGATCCGTCGGCATCGCACAGCGGGATTCTAACAAGGACAATCGACATAAATAATCAATTTGAGGTAGGTTATCATTGTTTTCATAGTAATTTTGTGTAGCGCCGACATATATGGGGGTTTCTGTGTGTAGTACAAGTAAACAAAATTAAAAAATAATCTGATTAAAGGGGATAAAACACCTCATGTCAAAAAAACTTCTTAATTTCAATCGACATCTCGTCACAGCGATGTGCTACGCACATCGCTGATCACAGTTAACGACGAACTATCAATCGCTGTGCAGAACGCGCGCACATCTTGGCTCGTACGCCAAAGTTTGACCTGCGACCTCACGCATGCGCACTGTGGACACAAATTCGGATACCATTTTGGAATTTTTGCTTCTTACCACAATCTGGACGATAAAAACCTAATTTTGTGAATAAATACACCGAATGGAGCCTCATGTATCAAGACAGTGGACCATTGATGTCCATGGATAACATCCGTCGTAAGTATAAAACCAGATATAAATTGTATAGTATCTTATATACTATTTTTACCAATAATTGTTACGAGCGGTACACCTAACACACACTTCAATATGCCAGGCTCTGTGCTACGCACAGAGCCTGGTTAGGTTATAATCTTGCCAGTTTTATAGTAAATTTCAGTATAAATAAAACGAATGGAGCATCAGACATGTTACGATTTGGATCATTGATGCCCATGCATAACATAATTCGTAAGTATGAACCGAATATGTTATTTAAAGTATGATATTGTTTTTTTTTTTTATAAGTGTGTTTGCCGTTAAAGCCTATAAAGTGTTACCATCACGGTATACACACCTCAGTATGCCAGGCGCCGTACTACGTACGGCGCCTGGTTAGGTTAGATTTAAATGTAATCATAATGATTCAATATTGAATTGATAGTGACATGAAGTCATGATTGATATTATTGTCATTTTCATTGATAAATTATTATCTTTTTAATAAAAAATATTAACAGAAGTTAGTTCACTTCAGAGTAAATTATAATTTGATTGTAATTCACTTGCATTGCTTGCAACGAATTGCTCAAAATACTACATGTATGGTGAAAGATCCTTTTCTTAGTTATGATGCTTCTTTCTTGTGGAACAATCTTCCCCTCAACATTCACACTTCTCACAATGTAGATACTTTTAAATCGAGATTGAAAACTCATTTCTTTAAGGTAGCCTTTCGTAATAGTTAATTTTGTTATGTTTATACTCTAAAGATTTAGTTTTGTTAATTTTTGTTGATTCTATGTAAATATGTTTAAGCGCTTAGAGGCTCTTTGCAATAGGCGCTATATAAATGTCTATTATTATTTATTATTATTATTATCATTGCTTGGTACTTGTCTATTTCACCTTGTTATGGGGATTATGATAATCCCTTTAAATTGTGTTAATTATTAAATAAATTCAATGAATGTAATAATTAATAACATTTTGGACAAAAAACTATGATTATCATTTCCATCATGAGATCAGTTTATTTTGTTATATTGCAGAATTTTACAGAGCTTTTTACGGAGGTTTCTTCCGGGCGCAGCAAGGACCAGCCACCACCGATTCAAGTCGGAAGAGACGCCATCAGGATGGAGTTGATCTGTGGCTTCCGCACAGCCCTGCTTGGGGATCAGAGTAAGCTTGTCATCAAGAAACTGTTAAAAACCCACCTATTTAAGAATTAAATTTGTCTAGATTTTCCCCTTACTGAGATGTAAAGCGCATAGATGTTTATTCATATGATGCGCTATATAAATGTAATTTATTATTATTATCATATACCCATATAATATCAATTGTTAAGAATTAAGAGGAATAATGAAGTTGAAGTGATCCATTAACTTTATATTTCCCCCCCCCCCCCCCCCAAAGTGTTATTTGAGACTTCAATCGTATACCGTGAGGTATCCAAATTTCCATACTAAGGAGGATTAAGTATCCAAATACAGATACTTTTGATTACGGTTGAAAGCAGCTACATACATTTGAGCAATCAAAACCCTTTTCATTCTTCTGTTACCATATGCCAAACATCAAGGTACAAGAGAAGTGTTAATTATTAAATGACACCCTAAGTATTTTCTTTCTGTTTGTTTTGGAACAGTCTGCACACCACTAGGTGGTCCGAAGCAGTGGGACTGGGAGACAAGGACAAGGAACAGAAGGGTGACTGGGAGAAGAGCTTCAAGCAGAGGCTCGAGTGGGACTCATTCAAGAGGGCAAACAACGCGCAGGAAGCTGTTGGATGGGTAGGTCAAAGGTCACTTATCTATGATAAAAATGGATAATGTCAGCATATATCCCACATACCAGTAACTATCACAAAGATTCACTGAATATGAAATGGACCTTTTCTGAATTGGGGGGAGGGGGGGGGGGGGGGGGGGGTGCATACGCACCCATAACACACCCCTGTATATGGGCCTGCATATCAAGGTGTGATTAAAGATGTGATTAAAAGTATCAAACATTTTCTTATTATTATCGTTGTTTGTCAGTAGGTTTAACTTCACCCGCAATTATCTGAAATTGGGTGAAATGTTTCAAACGTTTTTTTGCATTTAAACCCTTCATATTTATTGTGTAGTTTATTTTTAAAATCCATGTGGTAATAGTTATCCTGATATTCTTCCATTTAGGGGTCCATCATTGTCCTGGGGCTGCAACTGGGGCGCTACTTCAAAGGGGGTGCACCTGGTGATGCACAGAGGAGGCCCCAACAAGGCAATGGGGGCATATGGTCCTCATTCGCCCAAGTTCTGCCCAGCGGTCCAGGGCTAAGGCATGTCTCCAGCACAAGGTGTATTCTTCCAGAGAGAGAGAAGAGGAAGGAGAGGAGGGGACAACCCAGGGTGACATCAGTTCCTCGTCATCGGAAGCAAGCTTTGCGGCAGGATCAGATGAGAGCGTTGTGTGGGAGTCTGAGGTACGGAAATATATATTTTATCTGAATTATAGTGTGGATGTTGAGATTATGGATTAAGTAATTTTAGCAGATTCTGTTGTGTTTATATGAAATAGATAGGGTTAGATAGTATGAACGATATTTTGAATAAACTACATGATGCATTTTTGTACCAAGACTTTTTGCTATTTGCCCTCTCAAAATTTGTACAATTTATTAAATCATTTATAAAAGAAAAGGAAGAAGCTGACAGATACTTGTGAGGTCCAGGATATATAGTGAATAAGAATCGTAGAAAATGTAACAATAAAAGTATATCCAGTGTAAACTCTAGTTTCCTCTGTCCAGTACATCCATCTTCTATTTTTTTCTGTTGCATGACATTGACAACATGAATACCTTTTATCCACAGGAGGGCAAATCATCATCTAGACTTTGGCAAGACGCACCACCTAAGCCCTTCATCAGAAAGCCCTCGGCCAGCCACTCCACCGCCCCTCCTCAACCAAGAGGGTCTTCATCCTCCTTATCATCCTCATCCTCCTCTTCATCGTCATCATCACTTGGGAGCAATTCTTCCTCCGGCTCTTCCGCCTATGCAAGAGGTCAACATCTTGTGGATGCAGACACCCTTGCAGGGGTTGAGGGTGAGGTGAAGGCGACCAATGATGATGGAGATCCAAGGGATGCAAGGATCGGTAGGGATCGTGTTACCAACGAGGATCTTACTGCGACCCTTGACCACATCACGCAACAGTGCTGGGGTCAGGTCAACAACATCATCGGGGGTCATCTGGCGACGGAGGGAGAGGAGGAGAAGGCCGCGGAGCACTTCCGATTGGCGAGCGATGCGGGCTACTGCAAGGGGCAGTACAACCTAGGCATGTGCTTCGAGATGGGCAAGGGAGTACAGCAAGATGATGTTAAGGTTAGAATCTTGTAGTTATAGTTCGATAGTAAACTTTATGTTTAGGAAAAACACCACAGGACCATGAAAGTAATGGAAAATTCCTTGTTATACATACGTATATATCAAGGTAAAAAACAACCAGAAGAAATGTGGAGCTGTTACCCAGCAAAAATTGCCTCAATATTACAGATGGGAAAGGGGGTTCAACAAGATTATATTAAGGTTAGAACCTTATTAAATGATTACAGTTGATATTGAACGTGTGTTTTTGAAAAATACTGCAGTGGAAGCTCACTATAACTTTGTTTGTATGGTCACTTAATCAGTAATTTATTTTGTTTGTTAACACTTTAATTGACTCTTTTCGACTGCAGGCTGCAACACACTTCAGCATGGCTGCAAGGCAGGGCCACCCGTACGCTCAGTACAAACTTGGAACGTACCATTTGGAAGGAAGGGGAAACCTTAAGCAGTGCCAGAGGAGGGCTCTGAGACTCATCACACAGGCAGCTAGCGGTGGTGTTATTCAGGTAGTTATAATAATGATTTAATGTTTTTTATTGTCTTCTATTGTAGTGCTCGAAATTGGCACTGGCCCGTACAAACTTATCTCCTGAGCCCTGTTGCAGAAAGAGATACAATTGATTGTAAGTCAGATTATGTGTTCTAAATGCGCAAATCTGATTGGTTGAAACACGCTCATTATCTGACTTACAATTAATTGTAACTTAAAATAGATTGTATCTCTTTCTGCAACAGGGCACAGGCCACCAAATTTATTGATGCTAAATTTCACTGGCCCCGATGAGCAATCTTATATGACACAAATTGCTATGTTTTTTCTTTGTTTGGGGCCACCAGATTCAGGTTTCGGGCCACTATTATCTTAACAATCTTGTTTTGACTTTCCCAACTGGGCCCCAAGCAAAAAAGTTAAATTTCTAGCATTGGTTATAGTAATAATTATAATAATGATTTATGATTAATTTATGGTAAGAATTAATTTGTCTTTGCATCAAGGATGCATACATTTTTAGTGCACCATATATCTTTGTTCAGTGAAAATTTGTTTCTTTTTTGTTTATATTGGTTATGTTTTATATTCCCTACAAAGTCAAAATGTTTTACCTATCCATTTATGTGTGTACATTTGAGTAATAAATGTTTGAAAATGTGGAAATAAAATATGAAATAAATAAATAAATAATATGACATTATTGTATTACTCTGTCCAGGCCCAGACATACCTAGGCATGTACTACATGACCAGTGAGGAAGAGGACCCGAAGAAGGCAACCATGTACCTCAAAGCGGCTGCTCTTGAAAAGGTACATTTTCCCACTCTTACAAACATTCTCATACTGTTGTGTGTCACTGGCAATGCATAGACACATGCATTGTCTATGTACTTTGTAATGTGCATGGCCATCCAATAGCAGAGTACCATCTAGGTCTGTGCTATGAGTTTGGATGGGGAGTTGAAGCCAACATGGCTAAGGCTGCTCAACTCTACCACTCATCTGGTAGCAGTCATCACCATCAAGAATTGTTTTCATATGATTTCATCATCTTTTTATGTAATTTCATTCTGGTAGACTAGTAATTACATTTCCATTGTGTAACTCCCTTACAGGATCCTGAGGCAGAGTACCATCTAGGTCTGTGCTATGAGTTTGGATGGGGAGTTGAGACCAACACGGCTAAGGCTGCCCGGCTCTACCACTCGGCCGGTAGCAGGCATCACCCACAGGCCCTGTATGCTTTGGGGCTCTTCCATGAACAAGGTCTTGGAGGTATGCCTTTCAAGCGTAGATACAATTTGACCATTTTGAATTGAATGGGGGCTTACCTCTTAATGAAGCCAAATTTTCAGATAATGATTATTTATTATTTTTGAAATATTTATCAAAAATTTTAAAGAGCTACCTCCGGCTTCTACAGTGTTCCTAAACTGTTAATGTGATTATCTATGAAGTACACAAAATTGACTTAGTGCCCTTTACTTTCTCAATCGACAATGTATGTTATGCTTGGAGTTTGGACTGTAATTTTTTTTGTAAAGGCTAACATTTATTTTATTCTGCTGCTAGCAGGCATCTCGTGCTTGTTAAAGCTTATATTGTTTATATCTTAAGAACCATTTGATAGATCCACTTGTACCTTTTGTTATATTTTGGAGCTAATGAACTAATTAGATTTAGATGAAAGGGTCTTCATGACAAAGGTTCTAGGGTTTAGACGCTTGGCTGATATGATTATTTAGATGATATAGTTATGTGGGTCATGATGTCAAAGGTCACCAAGTATGGCACATGCATATGTTTTGACTGCATGCAGTTAGTATTGCTTTAATTTAGACGATGTGAAGCCTTTGAAATGATGTGACATATATTTGTTTTCTTTTCAGGTTTACCAGAGAATGAGTTTCAAGCGAGGGAGCTGTACACAAGGGCGAGCATGCTTGGTTTCGACAGGGCAAGTGACAAGCTCCGAGAGATGGATTCGGAGAGCGTCTCTTCGGGCAGCCTCTATTCTTCAGGCTCCAACACCAGCTCAAGCTGGGTTTCCAACTCGAGTGTGAACACGGCATCCAACTCGAGTGTAAACACGGCATCCAACTCAGCACTAGACTCAGTAACATCTAACACTACCCTGGGCTCAATGGGTTCACACTCGACCCTGTCTTCCATGGCATCAAGTTGGAGTCTGTCAGAAGAAGACATCGGTTCAAGCCCCTATCTTCTTGCACCGCCGTCTGAACTGCACTCGTCTTGCAGCGCACCTCAGCTGACGTCAAGACAACGTGCCGGTCAGATAGATGCCTCGGGTGCGGACGATGGAGATGGTGCACAATCGATGTCCCTCCTCCACAGTCTGTCCTGCCTCAGCCTGGTGCTCCCACAGCTCAATCTAGGTTGGTCAATCAGCTCCGATGGGGACGGCATGGCGGGCAGATCGTGGACAGTTGCTAGTGCAAACAAGGCTGCCAGCTCGCCTGTAGGATACAGGGAGACTGATGGGGTGAGTTCACACGTGCGCAGTACTCCCAAGGTGCGGTTCCAGCTTGGTGGAGAAGAGGAGGAGGAGGGTGCTATAGACTGGTGTGAACCCATTGATGCCTTAGCTCAGAGGAGGGTAGTCTCGTTCAGACAGTCTGCGACAGTCATTTAAACCAGTGTTGCAGTAGAGACTTGACTCTTAAATTTGCTGATGTTATAGCAGCTTTCAGGTACCATGTGATTGCCATTATTGTTGTTAATGCACCTCTGGTTCTGTTGAGAGCTGGGGTGTTGAGACCTAGATGCAGTACCTCACATCTGATTCAAACCAGCAATTTTGTGTTACTCTTGTGCAGTTGAAGAAAGCTATGCAAGAATCTTCCAGCCTGTGAAGTGTTGTCTCTAATTTTCATGAGTAATAACTGAAGGATGTTGCAAAATGGTTGAGAGGTCTAAAGTAAAGACTGATTGAATTTAAATTACTGTACCTAGGCTAGTCCAACATTTGTAGCAAACATTTCAGTAATAATTTGAGCAGTTGTTTTTCTCCTTCTGTTCTTCATGTAAGAAGTACATGTATGTGTATAATTTTTCTATTTTATTTTCTTTCACTGTTGAAATATTTTAGGGTTTATTTCTTCGATAGCGACCAACTCATTATGTCATTATATTTTCTTAGCAATAATTATGGAATTTTCGTTATCCATCTTTTCTTTCTTGGTGAATAATCATTTGTTTCTTTATTGCATGTTGTACATTTCAGGCATCCTTGAAAGTCCCAATATCTGTTCCATAAAGTAACACATTACATATTTCAGGGCTCCATTCTAATGCTTTTGCTAGTAGACCATTCGGGTCAGTATCATAATTTCATCTCAATTGGTGATGACCCAAAACAAACATTTACTGGTCACTAAATTCTGCATTTGTAAACTGTTGAACGTCTCCTGTGTTTCAATCCAGTGTCCTTCAGCAAGACAATTAATCCAGTATGTCTATTGCTGCACTCTACCCAGGTGTTTAAATGGGGACCAGGAAGGGTGGAACATGATTTCTTAAAACCGTGTGCGCCTAACAAGCATTTGGCTGGAATAATCCCCAGGGAGTGGAAAATGTGCACTTTTTTGTGCAAGAATGATTGAAGCGTGTATCCGTTGATCGGGGTGATAATAATAGCGCTTAGATGCTCATTGCAATTTGCATTCTATAAATATCTATTACTATCATTATTATTATTATTATTATATTGATTCAATATCTTACTCCTTTATTCAGAACTGTGATTGATATTGATGAGGTATGGAAGAACACAAGATTGACTCATCCTGTTGTTGGTTTATAATTCTAGTTGCCTGATCATGCTACCAAAATATAGTATATTTTATGGACTGAAGTAGGATTTAATTGGCACCTAGTCAATGTTAGAGTTGAGTTTTAATCTCACAATGCCCTTCAACTTCTTATGGGAACACACATTCGAGATCACTAAAAAAAACTACAACTTTTATTATTGAATTTGTTCCAGAAGTGAACTATTTGACTTTACAAATAAATATACAGGGTAGAAACAGTCAGGAAGAACCTTTTTAAAATGTAATTTACCTACCTTTATACGAGGAGTGTTTTTTTACTTTGGTATGTTTAACTTTAATGCATGTTTGTTTGCAACGTTTGCGGTTGATTACAAATATAATGATTTAGCTGCAGTGAAAATGTCCCTATGTTCAACCCATGAAACATTTGATATTGGTAAAATATGTATTTTTCATAGCCTCCAGCCTGTGTATTTTATTAGAAGTTCTGAATGGGTAAATAATGTAATTGTAAACTCCTCCTTCTGAAAGTTTCTTTTCGCTAACTAAGTAAAAAAGGGTTTGATTATCTTGGGGCACCATAAAACTGGTATTTGTATTAAATTATCAAAATATTTTGATTCATTTTTGCCCCACATTTTAGTATGCTTATTTAATGTAATGATTAAGTACAGTATTCATTAGATTTAAGAAGTTAAACTCCATAATTATTCACCCTTTTTTTTCTATCTTGCCACTTTTACTAGATGTTTCTCAAAAGGGATGAAATCTTGTTAAACAAAATTATATAAGAACCCCCCCCCCCCCCTTTATTCCCACCACTCCCCCTCTCCCACACTTTTTCCACCCATCTAGCAAAACTTATTTTATGAATTTTAAATTCTGCATGATTAACAATATCTATTATTATACAAATAGTGCATGGTTTGGAGTTGAATATACCAGAATAGACAACGATACATTTTTAATTTCTCGAGAGCGATTATATTGCATCGAGGCCGCAGGCCGAGTGCAATATAATCGCACGAGAGAAATTAAAAACGTAGAGGTGTCTATTGTGGAATATTTAACGACAAGAAGCATGTACTATTTGTTATATAATATGATTATTTTGAGGAACTGATATGGTTATCATGTTGATAAACCCAAATTGACCCAAATTGACCTTGCTCAAATTGTGAGTGTTCTCTCCAGCCATTGTCGGCCCTGCGTACTGTGTTAAGTGCCAGCGCGTATTAGAAATAATTGCGCGCTCTGCGCATTTTCCCCATTCAAGAACAAGCGCACAAGAGCACATTACGCACTCCAAGGCAATCCCCTGCGCAGCTCGTTTGGCTCTCTATGGTCAGTTTGTACATACTGAAAAGTTATAATACATATGTATTATAACTTTACCATTGATTATACCGGATTAAGCATTGGTAATCAACCAATGGGAATGCTCAATTTATCTTCATTATGACGTCATCATATTATATAAATTAATATATGCCTACTGCACATTGAAAATTCTCTTCAATATATTTATAGCTACACATACTGCATATGTATTGAATACATATAAATCTCTTGCAAGAAGTTTATAAAGTGTACATGGTGTAGCCTATTGTCTATCAGTACAATTTAAGATTACAAAATAATTTGAGAAGTACTTTATTACTATGGTATTTTATTCTTTGCATGGTTTCCATTGTGTATATGTTTCACCTTAAAGGTGCTATTATGTTTTAGTAAAGTTACATTTTATCTTTGGTATTAAACATTGTATTCATAGATAGAAAAAGAACTTTGTAACCAAGAAACAAATTATTTTTTCAGAAACTATTTTTCATTACCTTACAAAGCAATAATAAAGTTGAGTACATTAACCTTATTATTTTATTACAATATTCGACTCTACGTCATAAATACGCACAAAACTATTGATAAGACGAAGAATGAAAACAAAATATGATTTTGTATTTTTATTAGATACTTTAATGAAATTAATATCTACCATTGTATTACAGAGACAGTTTATTCCTTTCATAAAGGAAACATGTCCTGTTATTATTTCTTCACTAATTTGTCAAATATTTATGTAACGAATAAAGGACAAATGTAGAATTTCAGGTATATTGATTGATAACTGATTGTTTAAATAAAACATGTAGAGATACATGACATTGTATATTATTCATTGAGTTAACAATTTCTTATTCTGTTTCTTTTATATACATGATTGTATTACCGAATACCTGTTGGATCGAGTGAGAGATAATGACTTTGTTGTGATTTTCACAATCCATGATCCCACGTTAAATTTGGAAGAGCAATAATAACTTTGATATAATACTCTTATAACAATTAATTTTACAGATATGAGCCTTTATATTCTTTTGGTTTTTTGTACCCAGATTTAACGAGATACTTGAATCTGAGCCCTGTAAACATGAATATTTATTTTTATTTTTTATTTTTATTTGTTTTTTTCTAACATGATCTCATGATACAAATAATTATTCAAATGATAAAGAAATATAGTTCGCACAAAAAGTTCTGCAATCGAGGTTTGCGCATTAATAACTTTTCTATTAGGTTATTACCATTGATAAATTTGGTATCATTGGAAAGCGTGAATTCTCCCCTTTACATTGATATAACATTTGCTATGAGTATTTCATCATGGAATGTGCATTGCATCCAAATGTAGGGCAAAGTCAAAAGTGAAATGTTGCAAAATGCACTGATATTGTCAACAAAGGGCCTTCCTTTTGTTTGAAGATTAAAACGTGGCTTGAAGGCCTATTACGTTATTACCATTCATAAATGTTGTATCATTGGAAAGCGTGAATCCTCTCCTTTACATTGATATAACATTTGCTATGGATATTTTATCATGGAATGTGCATTACATCCGAATGTAGGGCAAAGTAAAAAATGAAATGTTGCAAAATGCACTGATTTTGTCAACAGTATGCCTTCCTTTTCTTTGAAGATTAAAACGTGGCTTGAATGCATGACCACCTCACCCCCATTCAAGCCAAGGAAGACACTCTGTTGACAAAATAAGTGCATTTTGCAACATTTCACTTTTGACTTTGCCCTACATTTGGATGCAATGCACATTCCATGATAAGATATTCATAGCAAATTTCATACCAATGTAAAGGGGAGAATTCACGCTTTCCAATGGTACCAAATTTATGAATGGTTATAGCATAATAAAAAAGTTATTAATGCGCAAACCTCGATTGCGGAACTTTTTGTGCGAGGTATATATTCATTAGATATTTACATTCAAACGTATAACTGATAAAAGTAACGTTATAGTAATGGAGAAATACAAAAAATACATCTTTTCAAAACGGTAAGGTCGAAAATTCTATCAACTAATATGTGAGATTATGTTATGTGAGATTATTCTAAGCATTGCTTGAGATAATGATGGTCCCTGAAAAAACAATATAATTATAACATGTTTACAAATTACTCAACTAGGAATAATGGAATGAAATGTAATGTTGGATGCAGATGGAATATGGAATTGAAAGTGCTGTGCGTAGATGGATGGAATGTACATGTATGGAGATGCAGCCGGTTGGGAATTAGCAAACCAAAAATAGTTCATTCTGGAATGTATGTAAGTGAGGGCTGGTTTACTGTAGATTAAAGTAGTTTATTCCATTCAGTGGTTGTCTGGACAAAAAATGAATTTGTGAAGGCCTCGGAGTAATTTCCACCTTTAGGTGGTAGAGTCTTCTCTGATTAGAATTAATCATGTGAAACTGATTCTGTAGATAATTATAGGACAACAATTTGCCATGCAATCTAAACAAAATAGCACAGTAGATGAAGTATCACCATGATGGGTGTAGGGGAACATTTGTCTCAGGGGGTGGGGGGGGGGGGGGGCTGAGGTATTTTGCCCGAATAATTTTCCTTCCCGACTAGCACAAAAACAAAAAAGGGGTCCTCGCTTTTTTGATGCCTGCCGAAAATGATGTTTTTGATGGCTTAGTCCCGTCCGAAAATAACACAATTTTGCACGAAAATAAGATGACTATGCCCTAATGTTACATGAGTTTGCCTAAATAGATTTGCCTAATATGACATGGATTTGCATGAATATGGCATGGTTTAGCTGGAATTCAGGTGCTTTTTGCTTGACTTTTATGGCCGTTTTTTCAAAACTCCAGGAGGTCTGCAACTCCACCACCCTCCCCAGCCTTCTACGCCTGTGAATCTAAGTGATGTAAAAACTAAAACATAAAGTCATAATAACCCAATTAGGCCAATTAGGGGCTGCCATATATAAAACATTCTAACTCCAATAATGTGAAGACCATGTTCTGGTCTAGTGGTCAGAGCTATGCTCTTCGCATAAAATGTATTCATTTCTTGTAATTTTTATGTGAACATTATAATGATGGTAATTGGATAATAACCCGACTGACCAAAACATGATTATCGATCTTGGGCCTTTATTATTTTTGCCCCAGCTGCGCCCTCGACGTCTGTTATGAGACATGCATAGCTGAATGACTGCTGTGTGAGCAGACGTCTTCTCTCGAAATGCCGGTAAATATTACGATTTTGCCTTATTTAAATGTTCTTAAACTAATGAATTCTCAATTATGTAAGTGTATTTGCATCAGTATTCCCTTAATTTTCTACAAAAATGTTTTCTTTTCAGATTAAAGGGACAAAATAATCCCGTTTAAAATGTTCTGTTGAACCGTATCCGAAATCGATAACGACAACATAACAATTGCATTTTGGTTATCTAGAAACGTATGATTGGATGACCTACTAATCGGCACCCTTATTTCTGACAGTATTAGACTAAATAATTATACAAATTTCCTAAAACTTTGCTCACACATTGAGAAAATAGTGCAGATTCTGATGCAATGATCAGATTTGCGATTTATAATCGGGTAATATTTTGAATTTAAAAGTGAGCAAAGAAAAATGGGATTCCAACGGGATTCGAACCCGAGACCTCCGGATTGCTAGACCGGTGCTCTACCGACTGAGCTATAGAAAACCCTACGACGGCGTTCTTCCCTGAAACCCCTTAATTCATCATTGCTCAAGTGGTGAGAAGCTTTATAAACCTGACATAAACCCGAAGCGGATTAAAATCAACTTGGGGATATATGCGAGGGATCGCCGAAGCGATACAGCTTTTTGTAATAATTAATTCAAACATATAGGGAAACTGACCAAGAATATATTGTGATTAAAAGTGAGCAAAGAAAAATGGGATTCCAACGGGATTCGAACCCGAGACCTCCGGATTGCTAGACCGGTGCTCTACCGACTGAGCTACTTTTAATCACAATATATTCTTGGTCAGTTTCCCTATATATTTTGAATTTGAGATATTGTCTTCAGACACGCACATTTTTTTTTTTTGCTGCATGAGATCGCAGTGTTTGTTGAAACCGGCACCCCTCTACTCTCATTGAAAATTCATGCAATTCAAAATTTCTTGTCCTTGTGCGATGTTGGTATCATTTCACAAATGACTGAACAGTGAAATGTTCTTGTGTCGTAGTGGACAATCAAAGTCTACGGCTATGCAGTAGGCCTTTCTAAAAAATTTCTCAAAACTTTGGCCAGTGCAGTTTCTAAGGAAAGCGCACGTCTACATGCAAAATTTTTCACAACATTCGCAAATGCACATTTTACGCTGTTGCATGCCTGCCGATTTAAAAAAGCAGTGCTAATGTCTGATGAGCTAGTACTAACTAGTAGTAGTACACATCTTACCAAACACAATGACAATATAAGCAGGTTGTGGTGCAATGTATACCCCTAATTAAGTAACTCCAAAGACAGGGAATGGTTGTCTGCCTGCACCCCTACAAGACAAGGGGTTAACTGCATATAATACTGCATTGTCTGCCTGTACATATTGATAATAATAGAGCGGACGGGAAAATTGTATTTGATATTTTGTATATTTTCTTTTCCCTTTGTCTGATACAGGACGGGGACAAAAGCAATGACAATGTGCGGGTCGTGGTGCGATGTCGACCCCTCAACTCCAAGGAGACGTCGCAGGGGTTCAAGCCTGTTGTCAAGATGGATGAAATGCGGGGAACAGTCCAGGTAGGAAAAAAAGATAACAATGAATTGCTAGAAATTAACTTTTAGCTGTGTGGCCTAGTTGGGCCAGTAAAAACAAGATATTTAAAAAATCTAGTGGTAGCTCGAAACATGAAACTAGTAGCCCCAAACAAAGAAAAATAATAAAACATGTATACTCTAACATTTTGTTGCCCATTCTGGCGAGTAGAATATAGCATCAATTAAACTGAAGGGCAATTCCAAGCAAACATTGACATAAGCACCCATTTTTCAAATCCGTCGAATCATAACATATTTGGTATCAAATTAAAGCTTAAAGATTAAACTATGAAGAAATGCATTTTGTTCAAAAAAATTGTTGGCGTAACTATTATTTCATAGGAATTAATTAGCATAAATTAATTTTCAATTATTTTCACAAAATATACTTGTAAATATTAAGCTTAAAAGAGCTGCAAAAATAGGTTTTCATAAAATTTTCTTTCAGTGTTGGTAAGAACATTACTCCAATTTATCAGATAAATATCTATTTCGGCATTTTCGCTCTTTGTTCTGCTTCAGTGACTGTTTCATTTATAGTCATCTATATGTCACGCTGTTACCCTAAAAACAGGTATTTTTAATATTTCTGGAAAAATATGAATGGGAATGAAATTATTTTTTGTTTCTTCTTCATTCACCCATAGGGCTATATTATGGATGCAAAATAGAAGCATTATCTTTTACCACTAATTAATCTAAGCAATATCAATTTGGTCACGCTGTTACTTTTTGGGTAACAGCGTGACGCAACCTACATTTTGTTTGCAATATCTCAAGAATCGTTGAATAGATTCTGTTCAAACTTTGTACAAGACATGTATTCAGAGGTATGGATTATCTGATACATTTTGGGGGACATGCGGTCAAAGGTCAAAGGTCACAGCTAATTAATATGCAAAAAATATATTATTCTCAAGATATTTCAAGAATCCTTCAAGGATGACATGATAATTAATACTGGTATGCGTTCAGTGAAGTAGATGACCTGATTATAGAATTTGGTCATGGGGTCAAAGGTCAACAGGTCAAATTATTGTAGTTTATTTTTTATCTCACAAAAAAATGTCAGAATTAATGTTAGAAAGAGTACTGTAGGTAAAAGAAAATTCTCTGAAAATGTTTGGAGCACAGGTCAAAGGTCACTCGGATAATTACCAATTCAAACACAAAAACTTACTGACATTGAAATCATGTTACATGAAACAAATCACTTGTAGATATGCACTGTGCCACATAAAATTAAACATTTGTATGCTAATTTGAGAAATAAGGTCAAAGGTCAGATGTCAAAGGTCTAATATTTCATTGTTGCAATTAAGTTTGTATTTTGGGTTTGATATTTGATGGTTCCTCAAACTAAATTCTGAAAAAGATAAGAATTTCAGTTTTGTCCAAAAACATTTTTGATCAATAGAGGGCGCTAGGCTGCAAATTTGTGTTATGCGAACCATCATTTCAGAGCATCTGGGTTATATTACCCATTCATCTAGTTCTGTATAGATTCTGGATGACTACATCAAAATTATATAATCTTATTCATCTCATCAATATCTCCCATATATATAACATGTACAATTCAGAGGTCACGCTGTTACCGTCACGCTGTTACCGTGCACAGATACGTTTATGATATCATATTTACTATGAACATTGGATTTTTTCTACATTTTTATTTGGATGTTCTAGCTTGATGTCTAGTACAAAGAATCAATGTGACAAAATTGCAAAATGTTCCTGTAGTTCACAGAGTTTGCTTAGTTTCTTACCATGTAAGAAACCCATGTCTTTTTGCCGTCACGCTGTTACCGCAGATATTGATATTCATAATTCATAATTTAGTGGGAATTTTGATTTTCTTTCCTATTGTAAATAATTAGTAGGATAGTGGTAACAGATGCATATCAAAATTTGGTTCTGGACATTTGTATTTTGTGAGTTAATTAGACTTTCATCGTGAGAAACACCCTCCTACCGTCACGCTGTTACCTTGGAATTGCCCTGAAGATAATTTCTAGTGGCTCCGGGCCAGCAGGTCTGTGCTAATTTTGAGCATTGCCCATGTAATGTTTTGATATTGAGTGCCCCATTATTCATAAACCGTGAATATCACCTAGTTCTAAACCACTTAAAACTTTACTTTTAGTTGATGAAACTTGTTTTTTGTTATCATTGAAAATGGGCTCTTTAGCCCCTTTAAAAACAAAAATATGTTGGTTAATTTCTAAAATATACATTCAAATATAGAGATTATCAGAATCATTGTAAAAGCCACTTTTGTACATTTTCATGAATGATTAGGTTTGATAATAAGTATAACTTTACATATTGGTGACATCATGCATAAAAGTTAATGCCTGTGAATTTTTATTTTAAATACTTTATTTATGGATATATTTCAGCCATTTCTGAACATATTTTGAAATTCATGTCCTATTGCAAGTCCTTCACTTAGTTTTCCTCTGCCTCACAATTTTTGTATGCAACCTCTAATTTGCTCTAAACCACAACTTTGTGATCCTGCATTTAAAAAAATTTAGTACGTCATTCCAAAATATGACTGCGAACAAGACTTACCCTAAGGCTAAACTTAACCCTAATTTAAACATGGAGGCTGTAAATTAGCTTTGGTGGCCATGGTTTGATTTGTTGACTATAGGCATGTTGTTTGCAGAAATTGAAATTGAAAATTGAAATACTGAATCATCCCAGAATAATATAACAGGGTTCAAACAGGGTTCAAACAGGGTCTGGAAAATCTGCAAAGTCATAGAATATACATACATGTTTTTTTTCATTGGTCGTGGAATGTCATGGAATTTCATTTTATCTGCATATCCTCAGCACTGAAATACAAATGAATATAAACAAATCAAATTTGTTTGGTACCAAAGGTACTGAAAGCAGTCAAAACTTCAACACCTTATTTGCGTACAAAGTGATGGAAAAGTCATGGAATTGTTTATGGTAAAGGTCATAAAAAGTCATGGAATTTTGTATATAAAGGTCATAAAATGTCATGGAATTTGACTTCAAAATGAGAGTATGAACCCTGTATAATTTGTCCTGATTCCAGGTGACTAATCCAGCGGCCCCAAAGGGGGAGCCACCTAAAAGCTTCACCTTTGACACGGTGTTCGCCCCTGGAGCAAAGCAGGCAGACGTTTACAACCAGACGGCAAGACCCATTGTTGATGCAGTGATAGAAGGATACAACGGTAGGTGACTTTTAAATATACAATGCTAGAAATTAATCATTTTTCCTTGTGATCTACTTGGGCAAGTGAAAACAAATTTGTAAAAACACATTTTAAATTCTAGTGGCCCGAATCCTGAATCTGGTGGCCCCAAACAAAGAAAAACATTTTACATTCTGTTATATTTGGTTGGGCCAGTGGAAATAACGATCAATTTGATTTGGTGACCTAAAGCCAATATTTAGTGGCCCCAGGCAAGTGGGCCTGTGACAATTTCAACATAACACTGACACTGAGCCATCTCAATTCCCTGCGGAGCATACTACTTACTAGCCAAGAGCAGCCATATGATATTGCTCACGCTAATTTGCACCAAAACAACTACCCATTTATACTCGGGGGGGGGGGGGGGGTGTTTCACAAAGATTCAAGAGAAAAACATTGCAAGTATTTGAGACTTCCGACAAACTTATATATCAATCACTTCAAGGCTCCTTGAAAGTAACAAAGATTTCATTGAAATGTATGCCTATATTAAAATAAATACTGTTTTAACAATGTTACAAACAAAGTGATGGCTTTCCATAGTTGTTAGGTCTAACTTATAGATCAGTTAAGTTTAACTTAATCTTTGTGAAATGCCGCCTGGGTAGAGAGGTCTTACATTTGTTTCTTTTTTTCTTTTTGTCAATGCAGGGACCATCTTTGCGTACGGTCAGACGGGTACGGGAAAGACGTTCACCATGGAAGGTATAAGGTCCCAGCCGGAGCTGCGAGGCATCATCCCAAACTCATTCGCCCACATCTTTGGTCACATCGCAAAGGAGCAAGAGAATGTCAGGTGGGCACTGCAGCTTGAAATGATGTGATGAATTTCATTTATATGCAAGCAATGTTATTTAATAATAATGATAATGATATCAATAACGTGGGTTTGCAAATGTGAGTGCTTTTGTATGAAGATTTATGCAAAAACCGTTCAGGCAAGTAAAAGCATTAATTTTCTATTTTTACTTGCAGAGCAGAAAATGAACTTACCAGCTTACTGCTGCATGAGATTTTCTGTAAGGAATTACATTTCCTCTTGTAGTTGAACTGAAATGTTAGTTGCCTGAAAGGGCAATCGCACTTAACCATATATTGCCCGGGGCAAGTGCTAGTGTCGAGCCCTGTCTTATGGAACTCCAACTATATTCTTGAATGCAATTACTGATTTGATAAATATGTATGTTTTCAAATGAGTATTCCTTAAGAAATTTCAGTGATGATTATTTGTGTATTTGTTTTCTTCTTAACAAATGGATCACTCTAAAATCATTTTAATATGCTTTCTCTTGGTGTATCCATTTAGAACAAATCTTTTATGATGAATGCTTTTATTAGCAGTGTGCAAACTATCTTTTATTGCCTTGTTGAAACAGCAAAATGTGATGATTATTTATAAATTTGTTTTCTTCTTCAACATTTTATTTGCCAGATTTTTAGTGAGAGTGTCCTATCTAGAAATCTACAATGAGGAGGTCAAAGATCTACTGGGCAAGGATTTGACAGCAAAATTAGAGGTGAGATATGAAGTCAATAAAGATATGAAGTGTAATATCATTGTAAAGCGCTTAGAGATGATTATCAATCATATTAGGCGCTATATATAAATTTAAACATTATTATTATTATTATTATTGTCAATTGCAAAATGGAGATCAGTAATGTTATGGAGAAATAGTCGAAATACACACACACACACGCATGCGCAGACACATGCACACATACGCCCACACACACAAACTGTGTCAAAGGGACAGGCACCCCAAATTGTTTAACATGAATTTTATGGAGAAATAAGTGCTATACACACACACACAACATGTGTAAAATAGCCAGACACCCCAACATAACTTTCGTTCATGTGGATGTTATGGACAGATCTACTTGTATAACATTGTCGAAACAGCAAAATTTATTTATTTCCATGATTTCATAAAAAAATATGAGTTTGTATTAATAATAATAATAATATGAACATTTATATAGCGCAGCTACTATAAATATGTACTCTACTGCGCTTAAATAATTACTAAATTATTATTACCTATGGTCATCAAATACATTTCAAACCCACACAATGATATAGCGTACTTTCTCAACTCCCCGGGGAGCATACTAGCCGAGCTGCCATTGATGATGGCGCTAAGGCTAATTAACACCCGACCATGGTACCCATTTATACACCTGGGTAGAGAGCAGCAATTGTAGATAAATTGTCTTGCTGAAGGACAAACAGTGGGCCTGGGTTCGAACTCGGGATCTCACGATCGGAAAGCGCGCGCTCTACCAATCTTGCCACACCATGTCCACAAAGTATTATCATTGAATATTATTTTTCTTTTGACAGGTGAAAGAGAGACCTGATGTTGGTGTATATGTAAAGGACCTGTCAGCATTCGTGGTCAACAATGCAGATGACATGGATCGCATTATGACGCTGGGAAATAAGAACAGTGAGTGCAGAGGTTTATCGTATATATGCATAAATCTTATTAAAAGTTAAAGTCCATCCCGTGCCAGTTTTGGCTCATAAGGCGGCCCCTATCTCCGATTCATTAGCCCTAGGCCATACGTCTACTATAAGTAGTGAAAGCTGCAGAAGGGGGCCAGTCCTCTGGTAACTCGTGTGATTAACTTTCCCTTCTCTATTCTATTAATGCCGAGTGCCTGGCTAGAAGGTACCATTTTTAAAGTCTTTGGAATGACCGAGTCAGGGTTCGAACCCGGGACCTTCCGTGCATGAGGCGGACACTCTAACCGCTAAGCCTCCATGCCCGTTGCATAAATCCCCATAAATACTTTGTAGCAAATATGTGATTATATTGTAGCATTTATATGCAAAGAGAGTTGCATGTTGCCAGTTTAAAGAAATTAAATCCATCTCAAGAAAAGTGAGCACCACAATATTATACATACAGTACATGTATTCCTCAAGCCCTCTGCACACAAAGCCGACTCGACCCAATCCGACTGGTTTTCAGTCAGGCTAGAGTCGGTTTGGCTCAGTCGTAGCAGATTCAACATGTTGAATCGGCCTCGAATAATCTCCTTCTGGCTCTTGACGGGCAAAACAGGAGTCCTGAGGCAACGTATACTGAGCTGAATTGACTGAAGACCAGTCGGATCGGGTCGAGTCGGCTCTGTGTGCGGAGAGCTTTACTGTAGCAAGCCACTTTTCTACTTGCCCACTCAAGCAACTAATATATCATATGTATTCTCAAATTTTACCATAAATTTACTTGTCTGGCAAGAAAATGAATGTGAAATAAAAGAAAAATTAATTGTGCTATGAGCTTGATCTGTTTGGCAAATTTCTTCTTTCTCCCAGACGAGATTTGCAAGAAATGAATTATAGTTTCTCTCGTATTCGATCAAAAATATGGGCTGCCCAACCAAACTAGGCATCAATGAAATTTAATCTGCTCGACATGACCCCCCGGTTATAATCAGTGATCATATTAAGCCGACAATTTGACTAATAATTCATTTTTAAAGGGTCCGTTGGAGCAACCCAGATGAACGAGACGAGTTCTCGGTCTCACGCCATCTTCACCATCACGCTGGAGAGGAGCGATATGGGAGCGGACAAGGAGCAGCACGTCAGAGTGGGCAAACTCCATATGGTGGATCTTGCTGTGAGTTTTTAGACCTCTTTAAAAAAAAGAAAATTTTTACAACAATCCCCTTTTAGGACTTAGTAACATTGTCCAAATCCTCAAAATAATTTTTTAAATTCTAGCGGTTCTCTCATACCTTGTTGTATTCGTATTACCAATAAAATTATGGGACAGGTTTCGATTTTTCAAATTTCCCTTTCGTCACAAAGATATGTACAATCAAAGTATTCAGATAAGAAAAATTCAGGTGGAGTTTTTCTTACCGTGTACAAAGTGAGTGCAGTGAGTTAATGACTATCACTTTGCATTTTCGCTCATTACTTGGCCAGGCAATGTCCATTTGACTTGAAATTTTCACACAATACCCTGTGGACATATGAGATAACAACAATATACATTGCATCAACCATTCATCACTTTTTGCACATGTCAATAAAGTTACTAGATCCCTTTAAGCAATATTGACATTGATCATTTTATTCCTATTACAAGCAATATTTAAATACAAATTTCATGTTTGAGAGGAGCAATATGGGAGTGGGCAAACTGCATCAGGTCGGAGCGGGAAACCACATCTTTCTGTGAATCTTAAACCACTTTTTTTCTTCACACAATAATCCCTTTTTGTTATTTTCTAGCAATATTGAATTAAGTAAACTTCACTATTACTAGCATTATTCAGTTTTATTTGTAAATCTTTGCGAGGAAATATTAGATTGCAAGGGTCTAGTGAACAAATTATACAGAGGCTTGTGGCAATTTAGTTCCCAAAATTCCCCAAAAGAGCCCTTGTATTATACATAGAGTTTTATAATACGTGTGGTTTGCGTTTGCACGATGTATGAGGAGAGGATTTGTGAGTCCTGAGAAGGACTGTTGGTATTCTTTCTAGGATAGTCCTAAAAAAGGACTGTGGTAGTCCCCCAGAAAGGACTTTTGGTAGTCCTGGAAAGGACTGTTGGTATTCTTTCTTGAGCTTGTAGTTCTAATAAGAGCTACAGCGCCGGTATAGTTATTTTAAGGAGAGGGTGGGTGGTAGGAGTTTTGGTAGTTTGATAGTTGGTGATAGAGTTTTATGTTAAACAATGATAATTTATATACCGAGTTTTAATTTGATGTAGACTAGCTTGAAAAATAGCCCCCGAAAATAAATGTGTTATTATATTTTTTTCCCTGGAAGGTTCAGAGCGTCAGACCAAGACCGGAGCCACGTGGCAACACCTGGAAGAGGCTACCCCTGCCACCACCTCCACCACAACAACTGTTTCTTCTCCTCTTCTTTGTTCTCCAACCTTCTGCATCTTCATGATCATTTATCAAACTGTGAAAGCAAATTTTATTTGTAAATCTTTTGCCTGAAATGTTTCTCTGCAGGGTTCGGAGCGACAAAGCAAGACTGGGGCAACTGGGCAGCGCCTGAAAGAGGCCACCAAGATCAACTTGTCGCTGTCGACCCTCGGTAACGTGATCTCCGCCCTGGTCGACGGCAAGAGCACACATATACCCTACAGGAACTCCAAGCTGACTCGACTCTTGCAGGACTCGCTCGGTGGCAATGCCAAGACAGTCATGGTGAGTCAGTGGTAGTCATGCAATATTGAAGGATAGTTATTATTAAATCAAATATTGTCATGTTAGTCAAAGCCTTATGGGACAGCACGAGCACACACATCCCCTACAGGAACTCCAAGCTGACTCGACTCTTGCAGGACTCACTCGGTGGCAATGCCAAGACAGTCATGGTGAGTCAGAGATAGCAATGAGTCAAATGGTAGTCCTGCAATATTGAAGGATAGTCATTATTAAATCAAAGATTTGTCATTTTATTCAAAGACTGATTAACTAAGCTGTCCAAACTCCTGCAAGATTTACCCTGTGGTAATGCAAAGACAGTTATGGTGAGTTATCGTGCAATAAAGATAGTCGTAGTCAGTTAAAGGTAGTCATTATGATAGTGAAAGATTGAGACTCTGAAAGAGCACCAACATTTCAATTACCTCATCTAAAAGCTTGAGATTATGCCCAAGTAAAGAGGTAGCTCCTATCTTAGTGGTCACCTGTCTATAGCATCTTACCTGCCTATAGTGGCCACCAGAAGTGATCCCCTGCAGATAGAAACAGTGTTATAGAACCTGTCTTTTATGGCTACTTTTCTTGTTTTTCCATGGTCACTATACCCATGTTTGACTGTATCTCATCTATAAGTGAGTGATTATGCCCAAGTCGTGAAGTAGGTTGAGTAGTCCAATACAATGAAATATGTCTCTTTTGGGGATTTTGGGGGCTGAATCACCCTGATCCTCTATGTTTTTTTATTTACTACATGTACTTACAAATGCAGAGCTGCCAAGTCTTCCTGATTTCGCAGACAACTTCCAGAAAATAGACCAAGATTACTGCATTGGGTAGCCAATCTTGCTGATTATCAAACATTTTTTGTTAAGGTTGTATGCATTTTATAAATATCTTCCTGATTTCTGATGAAATTTCCGTAAATCTTCCTGATTGTTGAATTTCAATGTTGGTAGCTCTGCAAATGAATACCCTGAGGCTCTCTCTTACAGTGTACCAACCTTGGACCAGCGGAGAACAACTACGATGAAACCATCAGCATGCTGAATAGGAAAAGGAGTTTAATACAAAGAAATATATATACATTTTTTGGGGTTTGTTTGTTTGTTTGTTTGTTTGTTTTTTGAGGGGGGCTCTTTAAAAAAAAATGTTTTGGGGTGTCAACATATATGTGTGATTGCTTACAATGAATACCCTCTATCTTGCAGTGCGCCAACCTTGGACCGGCGGAGTACAACTACGATGAAACCATCAGCACGCTGAGATACGCCAACAGGGCCAAGAACATCAAGAACAAGGCCAAGATCAATGAAGACCCGAAGGACGCTCTCCTCAGGGAGTTCCAGAAGGAGATTGAGGACTTAAAGAAGCAGCTCACAACCTGTAAGTATTTGTTTGTTTTTTCTGTCTTTGTGTATGTTTCTCCCTACATGTTATCTTTCTCTGTGATTATTTTATCTGAATACAATTTAAGTTATCAGCAAGACAAAATAATTGTTGAAGTTACATACAGACTGTATGATTGAGTGCTTGTTTAAAGTCTATTTGTAAAAAAAAAAGGTTTTTATATGTTATGTTTCATTTTTAGGACAAATTTTAATCCTATTGTATTTTTAAATAATCACCAGAAGCATCAGATTGTCTGATCACTAATCATAAATAGTCATAGCCACCTTACTTGGCAACAGATATGGTTGCACCACTTCAGAGCTGCTATACAGTATGTACTTTTTGTGCATCTATTAAAAGATATTATGGTTATGCAGTGAAAAAACATAATTTTGCATCCATAATATGATATAATAATAATAATAAGTTATGGTTATTGAGTGAATTTTATTCTTAAATGAAGTGAAAAACATAAATTTGCTTCCATAATATGTTATAATAATCATAATAAGACATGTTTATTAAGTGGATATATTATTTCATTCTTAAATGAAGTGAAAAACATAATTTTGCATCCATAATATGATATAATAATAACAATAAGATATGGTGACTAATTGAAAAATATTTTTTGTGTTTCTCAAATTGCAGCTGGTGGTGATCTGGAAGGTGATGAGGAATCGGGCTCTGATGAGAGCGGAGAGGAGGGGGAGGAGGTGGTGGGAGAAGATGGAGTGAAGAGGAGGAGAAAAAAGAAAAGTAAGTCACCTGCTAATTAGAAATAACCAACTCTATATGGGGACTCAAACCCTCTGAGAGGTACAAATCTCAGTTCAAACTTCAGTCTCTGAATAAAGTGGTAACATAGGTGTGTTGGGTGTTCAAACACCCCCCTCTAGCGAAAAAATGACTGTTTTAGGTATTTAAACACACCACAACTATGCCACTGAATGAAGCTAAAAACACCCCCCTTGAAAAAAGACTGGGTATGACTATGAGTCAAAATTGAGACTGATTCTTTGGTCTAGTCACCTGCATGCTCAAGATTATGCTTCAATGTTATTTAGCTTCTGATTTGTCTGTATCGCAACATTGCTTTTGAGAAAAAGAATGCCCCAAACTTCTGTGCTCTTTTTAATTTCCTGCCCCCACCATAATAACTCAATACAAACTATAAAAAAAAACATGTGGGGAAAATCTTTTATAAAGAAACCCACAGAGTGTGCCCCTAATAATGTGCATGCCCTCCCCAATCAGTCTGACCATGCTATGCCACTGCTCAAACTAACATTAACAAAAAAAATGTAATCTAAGGTATTGTAACATAATATTTTGAGAGCGCTGCAAACTACAAGCATTGCTTAACAGCAGTGATGTCCATTTCCAACAATTATTGATATAAACAATAATGTATATTATATTAAATTGTATTAATTTGCATTTGTTGTATCACCTTTTTGTTATAATATATTATGTTCCTTTCGTTGTAAATGTTATTCTTTGTTGGAAATGAAAAATAAATGAAGTGTTTGAAGTGAAATGAACATACCAACTATTTAACCATTTTAAGTGATCTAGTAACATTGTCAAAATCCACAAATCTTACTTAGAATTCTAGTGGTTCATTCATACCTTGTTGTATTCGTATTACCAATAGAAGCATGGAACAGGTTGAGGTCTTTTAAATTTCCCTTTCATTGAAAAGATATTTACGATTGAAGTGTTCTGATTTTTTAATTATCCACTGGCAAGTTATAACTGTGTCATTGCAATGAGTTGTTCACGAATATCACTTTGCATTTTCGCTTATTAGTTGGCCATATAATATCCATTTAACGTGAAATGTTCACACATTACTCAGTGGACGTATCGGATCACAATAATGCACATTTTACCAACCATTCAGCACTTTCTGCACATGCCAACAAAGTTACTAGATCCCTTTATATAAATCATGTACATGTTTTACTACATCAAGGTAAGAGACAGCTTTCACCAGAGAAGATGGCCGAGATGCAGAAGAAGATTGATGAGGAGAAGAAGGTCCTGGAGGAGAAGAAGGACATGGAGGAGGAGGAGAGGAACAGCGTCCAGAAGGAGCTGCACAGGAGGGAGAGCGAGCTCCACAAAGCACAGTCAGTACAATCTCAATTATTCAATATATTTCGGTTGGTTAGAATACAGAAATAGCTATCAAAAGGGAGGTAGAATTCCGCAAAGCACAGTGAGTGCAATCTCAATTATTCATTCTCTTTGGGCTATAGAAGAGGAACATAGAACTCCACAAAGCACAGTCAGTACAATCTCAATTATTCAATATATTTTGGCTGGTTAGCATACAGAAATAGCTATAAAAAAAGGGAGGACAAAGCATGGTTCTCTTTTGGCTAGTTAGCATACAGAACTAGCTATAGAAAAGGGAGGTAGAACTCCACAAAGCACAGTGAGTCATATATCAATTATTCAATATCTTTTGGCTATAGAAAAGGAACAAAGAACTCCAGAAAGCACAATTAGACGAAGATAAATTATTCAATATCGTTTGGCTGGTTAGCATACATACATAGCTAGAGACAAGTGAGGTAGAACTCCACAAAGCACAGTGAGTACAATCTCAATCATTCAATATCTTTTGGCTGGTTAGCATACATACATAGCTTTAGAAAAAGGGAGATAGAACTCCACAAAGTACAGTGTCTCAAATATCTATTGGATGGAACTAGTTTTGATTTGGAACTTTGACAGACTAGCATACAGTTTAAATAGTTTGTTGCCATACCATCCAACAGTAGAAGTATGCTGCGGTAAAAGACTGCAGCTCACTAAACTTATGTGAACAAACTTTTACAATTTTCCACACTCAATAGTTTATATTAAAAAAAAAAAAAAAATCATAAATGAAAATAATATAACAATTATATCTTTCCCACTCTAAATGTGCAGGGAAGATCAGAAAGTGTTGTCAGAGAAGCTGAATGCAATACAGAAGAAGCTGATTGTTGGCGGGGTAGATCTGCTGGCCAAGTCTGAGGAACAGGAGCGACTACTGGAGAAGTGAGAACAATTAAGATAATAAGAATAATTAGAATAACAATGATGTATGTAGTAGTGACGATAGTGATGATAGTGCTTAATTATGATAATAATTAAAATGATAATGAAGATGATGATGATGATGACCATGACGATGACGGCGATGATGACGATGACGACGATGATGACGACGACAAAGACGTCAATCCTGGGAGTGCAGGGGGGGCAAACATATCGTATTGCCCCCCCCCCCCCCCCCCCCCCCCCCCCAATATTTCCGAAGATGACAAAGAAAAATGACAGATATCATGTCGAAGAGGGGAAAAACATAATAATCAACAATCAATGTTTGGAAAGGCTGTTTTTGATGATGGTATTGATAATAATGATAAGGATGATTATGATTATGATAATGATGATGAAGATGATAGTGATGGTGATGAGTATTGTGATGATGATGAAGATGATTAGTTAGAAGGTCAATTATTTTAATTTTAATATTTGTTAATAACCAAGAAGAAATGTATGCTTAGTAGTGATATGATTAATTCTGACAGTGATAAAGTGATATGATACTCGCCCGAGTAGTGCTGTATTAAATTATTGTTATTATTAGGTCAGCAGCTGAGCTGGAGGAGCGGCAGGCCAAACAGGAAGCCATGCGCAAGGAGCTGGAGAAAAAGGAGCAGGAGAAGCTGGACATCGAGGAGAAGTACACCTCTCTGCAGGAGGAGGCCTACGGCAAGACCAAGAAGCTCAAGAAGGTCTGGACCATGCTCATGCAGGCCAAGTCCGAGGTGAGAACTGTTTCCTTTAGATTGGTCTAGTCTAGATGTGAGTTTGTGGGCCTGGTCTTTAGATCTAGAGGAGGCCTCTGTCATGACCAAGAGGGTTTGGACCATGCTGATGCAGGCCAAGTCTGACCTGAGAATTGTTTCCCTTTAGAATGGTCTAGTCTAGAGTTTGTGAGTTTGTGGGCCTGATCTTTAGATCTGAAGACCTTATCTTGAATCTTGAACGATGATGCGGAATACAAGAGTATATAGGAGACTTCTGGCAAGTAAAAACAAGATTGTACAACTTTTAGTGGCCCAAAACCTATATCTGGTGGCCCCAAACAAAGAAAAACATAACAAATTCTGATAAATTTGGTTGCCCGAACGGGCCAGTAGAATTTAGGATCAATGCAATTTGGTGGCTTGGAGCTAATTTTTAGTGGCCCCAGGCCAGCGGGGCCTATGCTTATTTCGAGCACTGATGTAAGATCAAACCATTGATAACAGGGACCTGACTTACCATGCAATTACTGAATGCAGATTTCAATAGATTTATCTCTTGTTTGAATCTCTTAATTCCTAGGTTGCTGACATGCAAGCGGAGCATCAGAGAGAGATGGAAGCGTTACTGGACAACGTGCGTGAGTTGAGCAGAGACCTCCGGCTTGCCATGCTTCTCCTGGACAGCTTCATTCCACAGGAGTATCAGGAGATGATAGAGCAGTACGTCCACTGGAACGAGGACATCGGAGAGTGGCAGTTGGTGAGTGAAGCCTAAGGAAGAAACTTTACTTGGGTTAAACATCCAAATTATGTCTGTATTCTTGTGAGATGGTAGACTTTTTTTGGTCATATGTTTTTTATATGAAGCATTTTCTTGGACACCTTTATTCATCAGGAATTCCTGAAATGGATATGTAAAAGATTTCTATGTATTCTGCTCAAATCACACCATAAAACTCATTTAGAATTATGTATATGCTTACTACTTATTTTCATATAAATTTGTATCTTTACTGTCATTTGTTGCCCTGACGTAGATCCTGCTAGGATTGAAAGCTAGGCTCTAGACAATGTTCATTTGATCACATTTGCAAAATTGTATTAGTAGATAAGCAGTTTTCAGCAGTATCTTTCTTCAAATTTGAATCTTTCTAAAAAAAATGCAGAAATGTGTGGCGTACACGGGAAACAACATGCGGAAGCAGACCCCCGTAGCCGACAAGGAAAACAACCCCCTCTTTGGTGAATCTGATCTCTCCAATGTCTATCTGACGTACAACATGGATGGCAGCGGTGGGATGAAGTTCAGAACGACGAAGGGAACTGCAGGCCGACCGAAGACCTCATCGGGGAGACCGAAGACCGGCAAAAAGTAGGTCACAATTTTCTGGAAAGGAATTGGATACACTGCCATGACTATAAATGTTAACGAAATAAGTTCATTGCCTGGACAAAGGATCTGCTATATTTGAAAGCTTGACCTCTTGACTTACATTTGATTACATTTGCCTATATAGTGGATATGCAGTTTCAGCAGTTTTGTACTTTTCAAAATAATTTGATGTTTCCATACTGTTTGACCATTAAATTAAAATATCTTTGGAATTGGCTGCAGTTTTCACGAACACGGCATTGATGAGTGAATTGTATTCAGTGAAATATTGTATTCTGTCGGTTATTAAAAAGCATACCATCTTTTGATTTTAATCAAAATGTAAAAAAAAAACAGAATTCTTTGTGTTCGACCTTTCTGTTTCCATTATAATTGAAAATTCAGTCAGACACTACTTGTGTATTGGAACATCTAATAGCAATAATAATAATAATATGAACATTTATATAGTGCAGCTACTATAAATATATACTCTACTGTGCTTTAAATTATTATTATAAATATGATATTAAATCAATATCTTGTTCCTATTTTTTTTTTCTCCTGTAGGAAGCAGGCCTCAATGCAGAATTCCATAGATCAGATCCTACAGTAATAACCTTGAAGGTAAGCATCTTGGCAGCTCCTAGAATCTACATATATATATATATATCTCCAATCTCTGTGGCGTCAAAATCCATTATTGCGCTCTAAATCCTGATCATGGGAAAGCTGTTTGATGAGTCAATCACGCATAATTTGTACGCACTGTGGGCGAGGTTTATTTATGCGATGATTATAGAGCTGTATATATACAACTGTATGGCGATGATACGCTCATCGAAAGACACAGAGCACAAGCGATTACTGTATACAGGATCCTATGTGCGCATGCACAGCGTCGCGGAGAGGCGATTGGCCACTACTTATTATGTTGTAGATAGTATACTTTTAGTGTATTTTATATTGTATATTAAAATGATTGATGTGTGCATTTGCTTGTCAATTGTTATGCGTATGTATTGATTAGTACGATTGTATATTTTTTATTTTGGCTTGGACCCCTTTGAAAAACAGCTTGTAGCTGACAAGGGCAATCCATCCCATGAGTGGAGAATAAATAAATAAATAAATAAATAAACTAATTAGATATACAATGGAACATTGTTGAAAATAGCTCAGAACTCTAGATATAACAAAGCCCGCTTATGTACTGCTTGCTACATACAACAGTATGGTAATGAATGTATATGTGCGTGTATGCATACTATCTCAATGACCATTTAACAGATTACCATTAACTTTAGTACTTATATATGGTGTATATATATGTTATTTCTGTTTGCATAATCGTCACTTTATAGCCTCTGAAGAAGATTCTGCTAGGATCGAAAATTTAGGCCCTATATTGACTCTCATTCTAACTTTAGTACTTGGAAGTTTCTCGATTAATTGCTCTATATTTTTCTCTGGTTTTTGTTGCAGATGAGGCAGTCGTCCATTTTCATCGGACAATCTTTGCTTGTGTAGGAATGGTGAACTGCACAAGGATTGGTAGCAACTATAACCAACGCTTTAATAGTCTCTTCATCAGTACTTGCTTAATTTGACTCTTTTTCCACAACCTTGCGCTGTGTAGTGGTAACAAAATCCTTGGATGTATGAAATTACTTGGTTATATTCAAAATTTTCTAAACATCTAACAGAATACTGCAATAATTAAATACAAATGGAGGTTTCAGAAACTCGAAGGGAACTGGTAATGCAAATTTGCCATAAAATCCATGTTCAAATGGGCTGTTATGCAATAAGTGTTGGTATTATGATGGCTTACTCTGTAGTACTTCTTTGGCAAGACACCATTATTTCAAGGAATAAATTCCTTCTTTGTGTGTACCCATTTAATTCACTGATAGAGAGTGCAGCAAATTGAGGATAAAGTGTCTTGTTGAAGGCGCATGTGTCAGATTGGGCATGAAAGACCAGGGGGTGTTTCACAATAGATTCTTGGTTGAACTTAACTCTAAGTTGGACCTAACAATTATGGAAAGCCTTCAGTCTGTTTGTAAAATTGTGAAAACAGTTATTTTTTAAAGGCATACATTTTGATAAAACTCAGTAATCAGTAATCTTTGTTGTATATCAAGGACCCTTGAAATAATTGAAATCCATTTTGGTTGGAAGTTTCAAATACTTGCATTTGTTTTGCTTTTGAATATGTTTCATTGCAAGGCTACAAATGGCTTTCCATAATTGTTAGGTCCAACTTAGAGTTAAGTTCAACTTATAATCTTTGTAAAACACCCCCTGGACAGATACAAACACTTGTTAACCCAAACTCTCCAATTGTGAATGAAATTAAAACAAAGAAACTCCACTCAAATATTTTGTAGTACTTAAATAACCATTGTTATGTAGCCCTTTAAAGTACTAAAATGATCTGTAATATTTGCATTTTACATTAACAATTTATTGATGAATTTTGATACAAATATTATGAAGAATAGATCTAAATGTAATGAAGTGTCGCTATCAAACTAAATTAATAGTATTTGTTCAGGAGTGATGTCCATGAATTTTAATTTTAATATGAAAAATAGATCTGAATGAATTAAAATTTCGCTATCAAACAAAATTTAAAAGTATATGACAGAAGTGATGTCCATGAATTTTAATTTAAATATTATGAAAAATGGGTCTGAATGATATGAAATGTCTCTTTTAAAGAACGTCAATGCTATTGGTCTGAAAGTGATGTCCTAAATGAAAAATGGTTTATAAATGTTCCACCTTTTGATTCACTGTTTTTCATAATATACATAACAGTGTAACCTCTTTATAACGAGCTCGGTTACAACAAGGTACCTTCTATAACGAGGTAATTTCAAAAGTCCATGGTTCTATGTATTTTGTTGTTTTTAAGCCCTGATACAACAAGATATCTGATATAACGAGGTAAATTCAATGGGCCCAACATGCTTGTTATAATGAGGTTTCACTGTATACACCTTTTGTGGTAAAAATGGGTCTTGTATGACCATGCTTGTAATGTGCAAAGGAAGTAAATAAGATAAGATGAGGACCAAAGTGGGAGTTCTGTATGTTCATCTCTTAAAATAGTGGCTAACTGGCATTCTGTATTTCATACTTAATTTAAATAATTATGATATAATTATTATAAATGCTTTGTTGTGTGCAATAGAGGAAGCAAATATTTGTATTCTAAATCCCTATAAACATGTATTCTAGCAGAAACTTATGACTTATCAAATGTAAATATATTGTTTGTATATATGGTGTGCCATTTTGTATTAAAAACTATTTCTTTGTCGCTTATATAATGTATCAGCATTTCCAAAATATAATAATAATTGGATAGTTCAAATCACTCTCTTTACAGTCAACAAAAGTTTATGAAATAATAAATTTACTGTTTCAGGATGATGAAAATGTTCCTTATTGTTTTCAGACTTGCATCCAAAAGTTAAATCTTACAAATATGTTCCTTTTTGTTTGTTGATCAATCAGTTTATATATCTTTCCGTAGTTATTTTGGGGGTACTTATTTCTCATAAATGTATTGCATTTGCACTTTAATTTCAGTTATTTTCTGTATCATTTCAGAAACCCACTTTATGCGAAATTCCCAATATTTTCTGTGATATCTTTCTTGTCTGTGAATGTATTGGACATATTGTGCTTTGTTTTTCCGTCCCCTTTACAAATATTTGTTAATGCTAAACCATTTTGATATTTCCTTTTTCTGTTTTGTTACATGCTATATAATATTTATGAAATAAATCACACGCGACTGAAAATCTATCATCTTGTCTTTCTACCCTTGTATGCTTTGTAAAACTACACAAATTAGCATTTTCATAAATAGGTTTAAATTTAACTAATGGGCCCAGTTGCAGAAAGAGATACAATAAAGTCAGGAAATTTGCCCATTTCAACTTTATTTCAGCTTTATTGAAAATCATACGATATAACACCCGAGCCCACCCCATTTTATGAAAATTTTGATGACATTTTTAACTGTGTTGTGTCTGAAATGATGGTAGTGATGTGGATTGCCTTACACTGCTTACTTATTAAAGGGATCTACTAACATTGTCGAAATCCTCAAAACTTACTTGGAACTCAAGTAGTTCTGACATACCTCATCATATTTGTATAACTGATAGAAGCATTTCGGTTTTCCAAATGTCTTGTTCGATGCAAAAAAAATAAACATAGATTGAAGTGTTCAGATTTATAATTATCCAGTGGAAAATGATAACTGTGTACAAAGTCAGTGCAATGAGTTAGGGAAAATCACTTTGCATGTTTGCTCATTACTCAGTTATATGACATTAATTTACCATGGAATTTTCACACATCACTATTAAAGTGGACATATCAGATAACAGAAATGCACATTTTATCAACCATTTGACAGTTTTTGCACATGTCAACAAAGTTACTAGATCCCTTTAAATGCTTCCGGTGAGAGAGAGAGATGAATATAGATAAGAAAAAAGGCATCTATTGGATAAAAGAAAGTTACAGTGCATTTACATCTCGACTAGATCACAATCATCAGATACGTAAAAGATATATTGTTATAAAATTGAACTGAACTTGCATACTTTTAGTACTTATTTCCTTTGTCGTAAGTTTTACCAATGCAACGTAAACGGTAGTCTCAAAATATTACTCGACGTCTATATATACATGTATCCTTCATATTTCCTTTTGACAATAATTTTGAGGGGTGAAATAGTTACATGAACCATCTTTTCACGCTTGGTGCTAATACAAATTAGGACATTATTGACAGCCGAGCGGTAATTTTAACATTGCTTTCCGATTAAAGTTGGAAGTTCGCCGGTTGGCTCCGGCCTATATGCCCCTAAGCCTATACTTATTATTCTGGCTTTAATCTCACTGTGGAGTGGTTAGTCCGAACCGGTAGATGTACAACCATGCAAATCTGGTAGATTCATTCATGATGATGATAGCATCATGGATTATACTATCTCCCGTATTAGTACTATATATTCATGATGGAATGATCCCCTTCTCGATTGGACTTTCAGCGCGATTAGACTCCAAAGCGAGGATGTAAATCCGTACGTAATCCTAAGGGTCTTACGGACACTTCTCTCCAAAAAGAAGCCCCAAAAAGGCTAACCCTGTTTTCACACAGGTTCTGGGAAATCGAATTTTTAAAAATATTTAATCTTCTTCTTCTGATGATGATGATGGTGATGGTGATGGAGATGATGATGATGGTGATGATGATGATGATGATGATGATGATGATGATGATGATGATGATGGTGATGATGATGATGATGATGATGATGGTGGTGGTGGTGGTGGTGGTGGTGATGATGTTGATCATGATGCTGCTGATGCTGATGCTGGTGGTGGTGGTGATGGTAACAGTGATGGTGACGATGATGACGCTGACGATGATGGCGACGAGGATGTCTATGATGAGGCTGACGATGATGATGACGAAGACGATGTATGATGATGTTTGAGAGCAGATTCCGGCGCACCGAACACATATCCACGTAATCCCTGGACGGCTACATATCGTTAAAAAGATGTAAAGGTGTTAATCTACGAGATTCAGAGAGAGAGAGTCCAATATTCTTTAACCCTTTAAGTACTACGTTTTAATTAAGAACATTGAGTTATTGCATTTAAAGTGCACCTATGAGAAGTAGAGGGATAGTAACGTATCCATCATTGTTGATAGAAGACGTTTGCTGTGACCGAGGCGCGGATTGACTCATGATATAGCTGGAAATGTTTACACCAGTTACATCCATTGCTTTCTTTTTTCTATAGCATACGAAAATAAATGATAAAGACAATTTCAGGGAAAACAGAGCAAGGTTTAGTAATCCGTTGTATCCGAGCGCGAGCCCCGACTAAAACTCTAATATAATGTATTTGATAACTGGAAATGTTTACACCAGTTCCTTCTAGCGCTTGTTATTTTGCTATACTATTTTACTTTTTAGAAGAAGATAAAGGTAGTTTACAGAGAAATCCTAGCAAGTCAATGATAACTAGACATTATCATGATTGTTGCTTTGACTTTTTGCACACAGGTTCAAACATTCACTTCAAGGAAATGCATGTCAGTACAGAAAGAAAATTGATATATATATTTGTTAAAACAAAATGAATAAAAATAAAGAATGAAAAGGACAGAGCAGAAAGATGCCATAGGATATAACAACATCAAAATGCTTCAATAAACAGCAACGTTATAGAAGAGGGAGATGATGATGTATTAAAATAACACAAGGAGGAAGAAGAGGAGCATGAACATGATGATGATGATGACGATGACGATGACGAGCAAGGTTATGAGCAGAATGGGGATGGGGGACATGCAATGTCGCCATCTGTTGTCACACTAAATTATAATTATTGCCTGGACAAGCTCGATTTGCCCGTCGCCGTTTTCAACAACGTACCAGTTTGAGCTCAAGTTTAGTAAATGGTGCATATTTGGAACTTGTAGCACGCATGAATTCTATATCACTGTGCAAAGCCGCTGAAATGTGTGAATTTTAACGCAAACATCTAATACTATCAAAATATTTGTGCCCTAACAGAGTTTAGGGTCTAAATGTGCATCTTATAATGCATGGATTCTAAATAACTGTGCCAAACCCCTGGAACGTCACCACTTCAACACAAACATCTGTATTATCGAAGTGCCAGTCATTCAATTTGTTCTCCAATAGGCCTATTAACTGCTCTACTCGCCCTCGAACCAGGGCACGATGTCCGTGTTCCATTAGGGCCAATAAATCGTCGACGGTGCAGCTGGAAAAAAGCTGATGATATATGGACGTAAAAGTATTAGAATTATCTAAGTCGAGTGATATATAGATATACAGTAGTCAACCCACACTGGGTGAAGAGGAGGACAACGATTAACATGAAATTCATGAGAGGAGGGGGCAGCCATTTTAAACAAAATATATATAAAGTGCAATTGTGAACGAAACTACAAAAGCTTAGTCAAAATACTACAATAAGTGGTGCTCCGGATGCTCCAATTATATGGTTCATAAAAGATACCCATACAATTAATCAAGGATAGAAAATACATAATATAAACGTCAGTAATGAATAATATTGTGGTGTCAAACATGTCACTTGTACTTCTTCTTTGTTTCCTTTTCTCGAGGGGTAGATGATGGGAGCCGAGGGGTCAATATTCCTAGAGAGAGAGGCTGAGGGGGTGGGGTGGGGGGGGGGGGGGGGGGGGGGGTGGAGAAAGTGGGTATTGCCACTTTGCCCCCAAACTACGCCATTGGTAGCGGTAAGAACATCGTCAGAATTCCACGTGCCATGGACGTTCCGAGTGATATACTGACAAATGACATATGAGATTACATTTTTGGGTGACAGCCCCTATCCTTGGCGCCAACAAATCTTGGGCCGTAAAATATTTCCCCAACGGACCCCCCCCCCCCCTTCATCTCTCTGCCCATATTTCTCTCCCATGCGTCTTTTCCTTCAATACCAGTTAATGTCCTCCCCGAGTTCCCTCAACTCTGTTTCACCCTTCCCCCCATTCCCCCGTCTTATTTTAATCATCTATCTACCTCTCTTACCAGTGGCGTAGCGCGGTTGGACTAATTGGGGGGGGGGGGGGGGGGGGGCACACGTGAATTATTGGGGCACAGCACACTTTATCTATTTCTTTATTTTGAAAAGTATTTCCCCTTTATGTTGTTTTGTAAAATATGAATAATTTATCAGATTATCGAGGGGCACGTGTCACCCCATGCCCCCGGCGCTCCCTCACTGAATCTTATACTCTCACATTCTCTTTGTTTGTATGTATACAATTCTCTCCCTCCCCCTTTTCCCCCTCCTTCTCTAGCCCCCCCCCCTCTCTCTCTCTCTTACATTATCCCTTTCCCTTATACCTCTTATTCCGCTCCCCTATTTCCTTTCTCGGTCTCCCTCTACTCATTACTTCTATTGTCTGCTCTATCACCATTTTCCAGTTTCTCCATGAATTCCTCTACACTCTTAAATATTTCCTTTCCCACTTTAAAATATTTCTTCCTTCATTCACTCATTTATTCCTACTATCATTTTTGTCCCATCTACTCGCATTATCCCCACATCATCTCTTTTGTTTACCCACTTCTTTCAACACTTTATACATTTTTATTCTTCATCTACATTCTCTTTTTCACCCTTATCTACTCTTTCGATTTCTTCTTCCCTCTACACTCTTATATATTTCCCTTCCGACTTTCTTCCTTCTTTCACTCAATTATTCCCTTTATCCTTATCTACTTATCCCATCTACTCGCACTATCCCCACATCATCTCTTTCGTTCACCCTCTTCTTTCAACTCTTTCTACATTATTTTCTCCTACGTTTTCTCCATCTATTTTCGATTTCGATTTCTTCTTCCCTCTACACACTAAAATATTTCCTTTCCAACTTTAATACCTTTCTTCCTTCCTTCATTCACTCAATTATTCCTATACTATCCTTATTATGCCATCTACTCGTACTATCCCCACATCATCTCTTACCCACTTCTTCCAACACTTTCTACATTATTTTCTCCTTCATCCTCTCCTTCATCTACATTCTCCTTTTCATCCTCATCTACTCGCACTATCTCCATTCACATCATCTCTTTTGTTTATCCACTTCTGTCAACACTTTCTACATTATTTTCTCCTTCGTCCTCTCCTTCATCTATATTCTCTTTGCTCATCCCCATCTACTCTCATCTACTGATACTGCTGAACAGGCGTTGATGAGTATTAACATGAACTAGAACTCACCCCACCCCTTTTACCCCTATACCTCTTCTCTATCTATCTATAGTTTATGATCTATCAATCTGCCTCTCGAAGAAAGATTTATGTCCTGAAGTCCATCAATGGACACATTATGTATGGCGTGCAAACGCAGTCATACTATTCACGATATAGAGTCATGAAGATGAAGAAAGAAAAGAGCATTAAAACAAATTATAAATCAATATGATACGCGCTCTACCAATCTTGCCACACCACGTCGTCCACGATAAGGGAGACATTTGAATAACCAAAACTAATTTAATTATTTTGCATTGTTTCCATAAGCAATCATAAATGTCTCTATAATAAGGGAAACATTTGAATAACCAAAACTAATTTAATTCTTTTGCATTGTTACCATAAGCAAAATAACAAGGTATAAGACAAATGTGAAAGCTGCACAAGAGAAATGTAAAAGATTTTGGTTGAATTTAACCAAGTTAATGGGTCAATTTGATTGATATGTTGTTTAGGTCGTTTGCAATTTCGTCGATTTGTCCCAGAAACGCGTTACAATGTTCACATCACCATTAGATGACGACATTGACATAACCAGTGCCGGGAGGGGGAGGGGAGGGGGAGGGGGAGGGGGAGGGGGAGGGGGAGGGGGAGGGGGAGGGGGGGGGGGGGCGGGCGTGCGTGCGTTACTTCTGTATATATATAACTGTTAGCCGGGATTCGCATACAACAAGGTGAGAACTGCTGGAGTTCTAAATAAGTTTTGTGGATTTTGACAATATTGTTAGATCCCTTTAATTATTTCCATCGTTATAATCCTGGCAAACTTTGCCGCGCCCCGCCCCTGGACTGTATATAAATCCCTGCCATGCCATTCGCAACACATTTTGTGTACAACATTGACCCCTCCACATTTGAATACGCGTCGCCACACGTACTTAGCCCCCTGTCCCTGTGGCCGGTGACTGGTTGATGCTCCTGTTTGAATCAACGCAGCTGGTCGGCCGACTCGAAGCCGGGGTGATTTTCACGACAACATTGATTAAAATCACGAGATGTTGTCATGATTTCTCCAACAAGACGACATTGTATATTAATTATTAAAGGGATCTAGTTACTTTGTTGACATGTGCAAAAAGTGATGACTGGTTGATTAATGTGTATTATTGTGATTTGATATGAATTCATGTGTAAACATTTCACGTAAAATGGTTGATATACATGTATGGCCGAGAAATGAACGAAAATGCAAAGTGATATTCGCTAACTTATTGCATTGACGCTGTACACAGTTAGTATTAGTATCCATTACATAATTATAAATCTGAACACATCAATCATACATATCATTTTAACGGAAGGGAAACTCGAAAAATAAAAACCCGTTTCATGCTATCGGTAATACGAATACAACAAGGTATGAGGGAACCGCTAGAGTTCTTAGTAAGTTTGGTGGATTTGGACAATGTTACTAGATTCCTTTAAAAGAGGGGTCCTCAAAGACCGGAGAGTCACATAGAAGCATATCTGATGCCATTGCTATAATATGTGAATGTTTTACCATGTTTACAAGGACATGATTAATGTGACTGGGAAAGCTGCTTCAAGCGAGAATGTTTATCCTCCTGTTCATGATAAATACCGATTTTGCTCTTCTATACTCCGAAAAAGTGTACAACTGATGTATTTTGTTGACAAAAAATCATTTATTCATCTTTGATCTTCTTTATCCGAAAAACCTAAACAAACAAAAACGAGAGTAATGTTGTAAGATTAATCTGAGTTGTCATCATTTTCCTTCCACGAAAAGAGATCAATATTGCTCTTTTGTAATCCGATAAAGTGTACCATTATTGTATTTTGTTGAACAAACAATTATTTATTAATCTTTTGTCGTCTTTAGTAATCCGAAACGCCTACAACATTCAAATTTATCTGAATCGCCGTTCTTTTCCATCCATGAAAAGAGATCAAAATGATTCTTTTATGTATGATTCCGATCAGGTGTACCATTTAAAAAAATGTTGTTACAAAAATTATCTATTCATCTTTGATCTTCTTCAGTAATCCGAAACACCTGAAAACAACCCGAACAGGAATGATCGAATTAATCTAAATTGCCCTCCATTCCAGTTCATGAAAAGAGATCGATTCCATCCTTGAACATACATGATCAGATAAAAGGTGTACCATCATTTTTTAAATTTTATACAGGAAAATGAGCAAAGGAAAATTGGGATTCCTCGGGATTTGCTAATTTGTAAATATTTGATACATTTCTGGCAAGTTCTTTCTATGTTTGAATACATATTTATCTTTTTGAGTTTGTTGCGAAGGTTATTATAGGATTTCTCGGTCAATTTCGTAAGTTGGCCACACGAATTCATTTTGTGCGCATTCAATTTCGCCGATTTTGTCACCGCAGCTGTATATTGCAGTTCCAATTCGTTTTTTAGCATTCGAATTCATATAACGATCATTCGAAAACATTTTTTTTGCATTCGATTTAAAGCGTGTTTCTATTTCGTAAAATTGTCATTCAATTTAAAGCGAGAAAATTCCTGATTACGTAATACCGCCTTCCGTGAAATCCGTTGGTGAAATTGAATGCAAATAGCGTGTTTTTTAAATTGAATGCTAAAAGTGGTACATCACTTGACCGAAGTGCTAAATCGTATGAACAAAATGCAATTTTGAACCACAATTGCAAGCCTTCAGCTAAATTTTGCGAAATTGAATGACACGCTTATCAAAACGAATGAAAAGCTTACGAAATTGGCCGAGAAAACCTATATTAATCCGAAGCACCTGAAACACCAAACAAGATTAATTTTTACCAAATTGCAGGTTTCGTATACTGTTCGGGGACTATGCCTCCACAAGGCCATTCGACATTCTGTTTGGTTCCCTTTTTAAAATTATCTTATACGTGTGTATTGCGAATGCTTATTATTATATGCATCTTTGTATTATTTTTTTATTGGAAATGGAAACGAATACAATTAATTGAAGTTAACTAAATTTAATATCTAGTTGTTTATTTGTGTTATTAGTCTAAATATTCTAAAGATTCCTCCAAATTTCCATTATGTTTTTGTTATTGTTTTACATTAAAAATGAAAATGTCAATGGAACATCGCTGTCTATATTGATGCTGTCTTATTAGTCTGAATTGTCTGATTCCTTAAAGGGATAGTTGAGTTTTGGTATAGAGAGAACAGTTTTGGTAAAACTGAATTTTAGTAACCAAAACCTGCACCATAACATTGCAAACTAATAATTATAACTCCACCATGCTCAAAAGGTGTACAAAATTACAAACGACTTAGTAAAATGCCTGTTATCATTCAAAAAGAGTCGTTAAAACTCAAAAGGGCGTTCTCTAAAAACTCAATGGTTTCAACCATTTTTTAATTACAAATTGTGCATGTGATGTTTTGTTAAAAGAATGATTAAATAGAGAGACCATCAACAACTATTTAAAAACATCTTTTGTAAATTTGTAAAAAGTGTAAGCATTTTTTTCTTTTTTTTCAACGGCTGGTTCAAAATTATTGAATTATTGTGGGGCCCCACAATAATTACAAAATGGTTATATTTATGGATATTTCAGCCGTCTCTGAACCGAATTTGATCAAATAAAGTTTATTCTGCTATTAAAATTGTATGCTCTTTCAAATTTTACACTCAGTCTTTCATTGCCTCACAAAAAAGTTATTTCGTGCAGCGCCCTCTATACCAAATCTCAATTATCCCTTTAAAATGTTCAACCTTTCCATCGTTATTGTTTATCATTAAAACAATGCAAATGTCAGTGGAATATCGCTGTTGATATTAAAGCTGTCATCACAAGCATTTGGGTGATTTTAAGTGATTTTGTGTCATAGCGTATACTGGATCAAATCGCTGACAGATCTTCCTAACGGATTTTATTTTTTTGCTTTTCTTACAAGACGAATAAACGAACATAGTTGTATACCTTTTATTGTTTTAGTATCATAAGATAACATGATATTCTCTACTAGTTATATTACCAATCCCATGTAGAGCTAATCTTACTATACATTGCATTGCAGTTGTAAACGTCGGAAAGTTCTTTTTACCTTTTCGAGCTAATAGAACTTGTAGAGAATATCATGTTATCTTATGATACTAAAACAATAAAAGGTATACAACTATCCTTATGCCTATGATATTACTAACAAAAACTGATATACAGCTGTCCCTATGATCAAGTAATTTATGATTTAGATCCCCTTGAAAAGGCGCCTGCATGTGTGTTAATGTTTCGCAGAAAACGGCTGGTGCGAGACAGTTTGCACGCAATCGTCGGATGAATATGTGATTGATTCATAATTATAGTTTTATCACATTGAGGCACCTAAAGGGATAGTTGAGTTTTGGTATAGAGGGCGCTACACAAACTATTTTTTGGTGAGATAATGAAAAACTGAGTGTCAAATTCGAAAGAGCATACAATTTTAATGACAAAATAAACTTCATTTGATCAAAATCGGTTCAGAAATGGCTGAAATATCCATAAACATAACCATTTGTAATAATTGTTGGGCCCCACAATTATTCAATAATTTTGAACCAGCCGTTAAAAATGTTTTTAAAATGCTTCCTCTTTTCAAAAATTTACAAATGACGTTTTTAAATAGTTGTTGATTATCTCTCTATCTAATCACTATTTCAACAAAACATCACATGCACACTATTTTAAATTCAAAATGGTTGAAACCGATGAGTGTTAAGAGAGCGCCCTCTTGAGTTTTAACGGCTCTTTAAAAAAAATGATAACCGGCTTTTTACTAAGTCATTTGTAATTTTGTATTCATTTCGGGCATGGTGCCGATGGTGGAGCTATAACTATTAGTTTGTAATGTAATGGTGCAGGTTTTGGTTACTAAAATAGAGTTCGACCAAAACTAGACTTTCTTTACCAGAACTCAACTATCCCTTTAATACGGTCAAACACGCTTATTCGACTACCTATTCGGGATCGATTGCTTCGTAATCGACTTGTCCAACTTGTCGTTAGTCTGTGGTTATTTTTTTAATTATATTTTTGCAGGTAAACTTTAAAGACACGGTCATGAAGCTATATAGATGTAACACCAGTCAAAGGGAGCACTTAATTCTCCAGAGCCCCGTTGCAGAAAGAGATGCAATTGATTGCAAAGTTGTAATTAAAGGTGCACCTGTAAAATGTCAGATATTTCCCAAAATTACATTTGAGACTTCAATCCTATACCAAAATCATTGTAAGATATGTCCAAATGATGTGTGAAAGTTTCATTGAAAAAGAACACTGCTTTCCTGGTTAACAAAATGAAAATTTGCGTCAGCTTTTACAACGAATTACTGTATAACGTGTATGAGGTTTATGACCGTTCATTAACGCTCTTGAGCTGAAAGATTATCAATGATAGATATCGTCATACTAAAGGGGCATTACAAAAAATCTAACCCTATTTTATTCTTCTCTTACCATAAGCCAAACAACACGGTAGAAGAGAAATGTGGAAGCTCCAAGTAATTTTCGTGGAGTTAGACACTATACTGGTTTCACTTTAATTGAAAGTCCAATCATGTGACTAAATGCGCACATTATTTTGATTGGCTCAAATGCGCAAATTTCCTAATTTATGGAGTGGGCACACGAGACTTGCGACGACCTGCAACAGCCTGCAACAAGACAATAGAACTTATGAAGGGCCGATCATGTTCGAAATAACTAGACGTTACATCAGAATGCAAATATCGCAATAAATTCGGTATTATTCCCATTATAGCCATAATAGGTTGTATGTATTTACACAGAAAAAAAAAATCATAAAAACAATACTTAGGTTCTTATAATCTGTAGTTTTATGCTGGATTTGGCATTACGGTAATTAAAATGGTGAGCATGTGAGCATGTGTGTTGTCAACTTACGCCTTTTTCTTCAGGATTTTACCAATTATACACTTGCTTGCCTGCTATGTTTGCTTGTATTGCAGAGGTATTGCCCTATAGCAGCTGCTAGCGACCTTGTGGATACATTCTAGGACTTTTATGTGATGCAATTTACGGTTTGGTTAGCAACTTCAAGGACTGGAATTCCTTCAAGGACTGACATCAGCACCAGCCACAGAATAGGACGTCCCCAGCCGAATAAGTGTTAGTCTTTTGACAAGCCTGTCTCGTCTGAACTGAGTTGAATGCAAGGAACGACTGGACAGCGCGACTACAATGCACACTCTCTTGGCGAGACAGTCTTTTCGCAAATGGATTGCTCTCCGATGAACTTCTTTTGTTAAGTATTGAATTCCTCTACCTATGAGTTGCGCCCAATCAGGAAGCCGGGTTATCACGTACTCATGCATTATGCATCATTCCCCAACGCAAGACACACACTATACCACAGTGAACCGACGCTGCACGCTGAAGCAATACAAAGGTCCGATGCAAAGCAACACACACACATATACACGCACACGTCCCGAGGTCACACACAGAAACACACACATACAAACACAGCCTACACAGGGATGTGTTTGTGTATACAATGCTATGTACTGGGCGAGTATGCCGACGTACACGTAGTTCATATTTAAATGGGAGAGGCAAAGAGACGCTTGACTGTACAGAAAGACGTGTGCTCAATGCAGTAGATATATCACAAAACTATGCATGATTCATTAAATCAAGCTTATGCATATTCATGAGCCAGTAGAAGCGTAAAGGCGAGGGGATCGCACGTGAATTCATCATTTTGCCAGATAGCCTCCATCAGGCGTTCAGTCGTTCCTGATCTTGCATGCAGCGCAGCCATTGCTTGCTTGAGACACGAAGCGGATCGCACGTGAATTCATCATTTTGCCAGATAGCCTCCATCAGGCGTTCAGTCGTTCCTGATCTTGCATGCAGCGCAGCCATTGCTTGCTTGAGACACGAAGCCTTGTTAAAGGCTAAATAAGTGTCGGCCAATCATTGCCCGATTCGTCCGCCGGGATCTCAGGACCAACATCCTCCGCAACAAAAGGAAGTTGAAGGACTCACGACACAAGGACATCATGGTGATGGAACACTTGGCACCTGGCCGTGCCAAGCTGTTACAGGCAGTGAAGCAGGACGACCAGGTTGAGAAGACATGGACGATCGACGGCAAGGTGCACTGTGTGCTAAAAGGAGACCCTAGGAAGCACATCATCCATGGGCCGGATGACCTCTTCCGTCAGCTTGGCTGGTCTGAAGACAAGATGAAGCAGTCTGGCCTCTTCACTGACGTTTCCAGCTAGGGAGTACACGGCCCTCTCTCAAAACTCTCAATACTCAGCCTTAATATTAATGGATTAAAAAGTAAACTTGACACTGGACTTTTAGATTTATACGCTCAAAATTTTGATATAATATGCCTAACTGAAACTAAAACGGATACTCCTGACCTTATTAATACTTATTTATCAGAATACAAATGTTATAGCATTAAAAAAAGCGCAAATAATCAGAAATTTGGTGGCTATCATGGTATGTGTATTTTAATGACGAATTCTATTTTTGATTGTTCTACACTAATTCAGCCTACTCTTTCAGAATCTGTCATATGGGTCAAGGTTGAGAGTGAGTTCCTCGGTTTTTCGTTCATTATTGGTGCTGTTTATTTACCCTGTGAAGGATCCATTCATTATTCTCAAGAAGTGTTTGATAATTTATGTACTGACATTGTTAATATTAAGAGTAAATATGATGCACCACTTTGTTTATTAGGGGACTTTAATGCCAGGACAGGGTTGCTTGATGATTTTTTGGATGTAGACAATTTTGTGGACCAGTCCAGCCTAGGTGCTTGTGATGGTGACTTAGATAATACAGATATTCTTAATTCTCGTTCTAATAGTGATGCAGTTGTTAATAATAGTGGTAAGAAGGTCATTGAAATGTGCCAAAGCTTTGATTTAAGAATTGTGAATGGTAGGGTAGGTAGTGATCAGAATATTGGAAAATATACATGTTTTAATAAGAATGGTGGTTGTAGCGCTATTGACTATGCTATACTCTCTAAACGATTATTTCCATTAGTACAAGATTTTAATGTTGATGTATTTGATAAATGTTTGTCTGATGTTCACTGCCCTATCATGCTGACCTTGCAATTTAAAGCTGAATTGAATGGTGATTCTTTGATAAATGAAATAAGGGAAGAACTCACAGGGCCAGACAAATCCGTTTTTCTTGCCTTTCAATGGAATGGCGATAGTATGTTAGATTTTAGGCAACATACTAAAGATTGTAGCGAGTTAATGTATGAATATGTAGATCAACTTGAAGCTGATGTCGATCAAGAGAGTATTGATATTTTTTATTCACATTTGTGTGATATGTTTTTGAGTACAGCACAGGAAATTGGAGTCTGTAAATTAAAGCATTATAGAAACAATAGAAGTAAAATAAGTAATAATCAGCGTAAGCAAGGTCAACAACAGCCATGGTTCGATATTGAATGTAGGGAAGCTCGGAAAGAATATTTGAATGTTAAAAATAGATGGAAGAGAAAGGTAAAATTGTTAAGGAACTCTGATGTTCCTGTTGATTCAGGAGATTATGATGAGGCAGGGAAATCTTATAGGAACTTGTTACGTTTTAAAAAGAGGTTATATTCTCAGAATTTGAATAAATTATTGCGTTCCTTGCGGACAAACAATCCTAAGGAATATTGACAGCTATTGAATGATAAGAAAGGACACAGAGGAAAAGATATAGGAAATGTTTTATTGAAGGATTTTGTAGATCATTTTAGTCGCTTAAGTTATAGGGAGGTTGATGAACCGGAACCCCCAATTGTTATGCAAGAGTTGTCTCAGGCAAATGTCTGTCTCGATGTCCCTATTACTTTGAATGAAGTTGAGATGATGATTAAGAAGCTTAAGAATACTAAAGCGTGTGGAAGGGATTCTATTAGAAATGAGTTCCTTAAAAGTTGCTCACCGGAGATTCTCCAGGTTGTAGTTAAGTTTTTTAATGTTGTATTGGATTCTGGTATTGTCCCAACTGAATGGTGTATTGGGATAATAATTCCTATATTTAAGAATAAGGGCGAGAATGCAAACCCTGATAATTATAGAGGCATTACGTTATTGAGTTGCCTAGGTAAATTGTTTACATCAATTTTAAATTATAGGATCACTCAGTTCTTTGAGGATGAAAGTTTGTTAGGAGAAGAACAGGCTGGCTTCCGGTCGAATTATTCAACCACTGATAATGTGTATGTTTTAAAGTCTATAATTGATGTTTATTTACAAAATTCAAAACGCCTTTATTGTGCATTTATTGATTATAAGAAAGCCTTTGATTTGATTGATCGTGCAGCACTGTGGGTCAAAATGTTCAGAATCGGAGTAAAAGGAAAGATTTTTAATGTTATAAGAAATATGTATAGGTGTGCTAAATCGTGTGTTGCTAACAAGGGAGAGATGTCTAATTTATTTACATGCAATATTGGAGTGCGTCAAGGTGAAAACCTGTCACCTCTCTTGTTTGCTATTTATTTGAATGATTTTCGACAATCTATTGGAAACTCGTGCAAGGGATTGGAGTTTTTGAATACTATTATTAAAAATAGGTTGCCTTTTGATGATGTTGAAATGTATAAGGATTTATTTTCGTTATTATATGCTGATGATACTATTATTTTGGCAGAAACTCCTGAAGAATTGCAAAAAGCTCTAAATGCAGTGAAAGTTTATTGTGATAATTGGCACCTAACTGTTAATGCCAGCAAAACGAAAATTGTTGTTTTCTCACGTGGGAAAGTTAGAAGAATTCCAGAATTTGTTTATGATGGTGGTGTACTGGAAGTTGTTTATGACTTTGTATATTTAGGGGTGACATTTAATTATAATGGTAATTTTAAAAAGGCAATTGCTAAACAGGTCACACAAGCTAGAAAGGCAATGTATAGTATGTTAGTAAAGGCAAAGAGGTTGCATTTATCTGTTGATACACAATGCCATTTATTTGACCACTTAGTTTTGCCAGTTCTATTATATGGTGCTGAGGTCTGGGGCTATGAGTGTATAGATCAACTTGAAGTTTTTCAAAGAAAATTTTTAAGAACAATATTGTTTGTAAATAAGTGCACGCCTGACTGCATGGTTTATGGGGAAACGGGACGTGGTAAAATATTGGATAAAATTAAGAGTAGAATGATTGGTTATTGGCTTAGGCTAGTTAAGGGGAAGCAATCAAAGTATTCATTGATTCTTTTTAAATGTCTTTTGAAGTCCCAAGCTGAAGCACAAAGTGTAAATAATATTAAGTCACAATGGGTTGAGTTCCTTGCAAACAGTTTCGATTCCGCAGGACTCGGGAACGTTTGGCGAGCCCAAGGAGAAGGATATAGTGCTGCCTGGATTATGAATACTATGAAAATTAGGCTTTCTGACATTTCTAGTCAGGAATGGAGTGCAGCTACCTGGTCAAATAGAATTTGCACTAACTATAGGATGTTTAAGAATAAGTTGGCATATGAAAAGTACTTGCATATACTATGTCAGAAAGAAGCAATAGCTTTAAGCAAGTTTAGATGTAGATCACATAGATTACCAGTCAATAAAGGCAGATTTGATACAAATGTAGTCCATGACCTGCAATGCCCACTCTGTACGTCAATAGACATTGGCGATGAATTTCATTATATTTTTGTATGCCCATTCTTTCAAAATGAGAGAAAGAAGTATATACCAAATAATTTGTGTGGTAGTAGCTTAAGACCAAGTGCATTGCACATGGATAAGATTTTTAATACAGCTCATCCTTGCCAGATGAAGAAATTAGCCAAATTCGTTACCATAATTATGTCACATTTTTCTAAAGAGCCAAGGGTAGTTAGTAACCCTGTAAATGACATCCCGCAAGTGAGTAATGTTATTAGGCACACTCGTAGCGGTAGGAGGGTGAATTGCCCAGTTCGCCTTGATCTGTAAATATGTTCATTTGTTCATAATTATATTATCACATGTTTATCATTGTTCAGTTCATGTTTTTTTCATTGTTTATATTACCATGATTATGTTTATCATTGTTCATATTATCACATGTTTATCATTGTTATACTATTGTTATATTTATACTATGTAAATATGTTTGTACTCTCATACCCCGAGAGGGGGTCGATAGAGTCAATACAAATCTTACAATTACATTTAGGCTAAAGTAAACCTAACATGTTATTTACCGTGCTTAATAAGCATCATAAGCCTGGTTTTGGGTTGTCGATCGAACAATAGCACGACTGGTCACGAGGAACGCATGCGCCGTGTGTTCTCTTGCGACGGCAGGTTCCCGTCGCAAGTCTTGTCGCAAGGTTTTTGAACATCAAAAAGTCGGTTCAAAATCCGTTGCGATCAAAACAATAGAAGAGAGAGAGAAAGAGCAAGGTCATTGCGTTGATTGCGGTTATTGCGGTGGCTTCATCTCACCCTATTGACCTATTGAAATTGCATGCATGGCAAATATTCATGGTTTGGTAGACAATACTTAATCCTGAATACTTCAGGCAAGTCTCGTCGCATGCGGTGACCTATTGAAATCGTATCCATGGCAACGATGCATGGTTTGGTAGACACTGATTTATCCTGAATACTCTAGGCAAGCCTCTAGATATTTCTGCTTTTCATCAAAAGTTATTTATTCTCATTACATACCCTTACCAATAATGAAAGGGAGGTGTTCAACCGACAGATTTGTATTATCATTATTGGGATTGGCATCCACATGACAACGATCGAATGGGAGGGGGGGGGGGGGGGGGGGGGGTCTCGGCTCTTGCGCTCTTGGGGCCCACGATTCTCTTTCATGTCCCACAGTTATTATTTTTGTTGTTTTTCTACCTTGTTTACCGCGGTAATTTATATTTGGCCTATTGGAGGTCTTTGTATGAGCTAATTAAGAGCCAAAAGCTTGCACCACGTCCTATGTTTATATTTTGCAACATTTGTCTTTGCTATGGCTCCATACTCAGGCTAATTTCATATAAGCTTGGTGCACCAATAGGGTACCCACCGCTAGCATGCTCCTCAGGGAGTAGAGGATGTGTACAATGCGGGTGTGACGCTTAGAGGCTATTATAGGCGCTATATAATACGAACTACTATTATTATTAATTATTATTAAATAATATTATTATTATAATTAACAATATTACTATTATAATTATTATTATTAGTAGTAGTAGTAGAAGTAGTAGTAGTAGTGGTAGTAGTAATAGTAGTAATTTGTGCATCAAGACCATATCAATATAAGAGCAGAGAGATATTAACGCTCATCCTTGAATTGCGGAACATTTTGTGAGTGTTTATATTGTACATCTGCAGTGAGTTTGTACAGGGCGGTGATGTATTACAGACTTTGGCAAAATCCGCCTTTCATATGTGCACGTGACCAATCGCAAGCTGTTGCAGGTCGTCGCAAGTATCGTGTGACCACTCCATTACTGTATGCAATTAATTGCAATTTTACAATCGATTGCAAGTCCTTCTGCAACGTTGCAACTTTACAATCGATTGCAAGTCCTTCTGCAAAGTGGCAACTTTACAATCGATTAGAAGTCTTTCTGCAACTTTACAATCGATTGCAAGTGTATCTGCAACGGTGCAACTTTACAATCGATTGCAAGTCCTTCTGCAACGTTGCAACTTTACAATCGATTGCAAGTCTTTCTGCAACGTTGCAACTTTACAATCGATTGCAAGTATTTCTGCAACGAGACCCAGATATAATATACCAAAGGTAACTCTCTGAATTGTGACATAGAATGGGCAGCAATATAAGTAATTTTTCAATCGACTGTGTTTAATCGATCAATTATCATTTTATCGATACTTTTATAATCATATTTTATAGAAATTCATGACTGTTTATTTAGTATTCAATACTTATATATGCATGTAAATATTGGCAAATATTTTTCACCATCGGTCTGCAAATATATGTCCTTGTATACCTACATAGGCAAGTCTCGCTAATAAAGACAACTTTATATATACATGCACGATGTAATATTTGAAAGAACTATTTTGACACAAAACAATACTCTTTGACGTAACGGTTGCGGAAACTCGTGTACTGCATCTGAACTTCGATGCGAAAACGTACCGGTCATGTTATTGTAGGCTTGGACATATAACATGATACATATTTCACCGAAATATTGATTGTGTAGAGTGTGTTGTCATTCATTGAGGCCCTCCACATGAGAAACCAGAAGGAGAAAAAAGAAGCATCAATAAGAGAATAGCAACATAATTACATGGACATTGTGGATGGCTGCCTCATTGGTGTAGACATGGTAGATAACTGTGGAGGGGTTAGGGGTTCAGCGCCATCCAGGGATCTAGTAACATTGTCGAATTCCTTTAATCTTTAACTTGGAACTATATAGCGGTTCTCACATGTATACCTCATTATATTCATATTACCAATAGAAGCATTAACAGCTTTCGGTTTTTCCAAATTTCTTTTCCGTTACAAAGAGATGTACGATTGAAGTGTCCAGATTTATAATTATCTAGTGGATAATTATAACTGTGTACAAAGTCAGTGCAATGAGTTAGCGAATATCACTTGCATTGTTGTTGTATCATCTCTCTTGTTTACGTTCTTGGAAGGGGCATGATCAAGGGGGTCGCTGGGGGCTCACTGTTGTTTCAAAAATAGTAATAATGATTGTGTAGGAGAGGATAAATTAAATTTATTTATAGTTAACGGTAAAGTGAGGGGTTGTATTGATCGTGGATATATTGAGTAGACCGTCCTGATATTACAGTTCGACTCGAGGGCCTATTTTAAGAATATTCAGCACAAATTTACACTAAAAGTATTGAGAAAGCACCAAACAAATATCCCTCGAAATATAGAAATACTGTTACATGTCGCCTTTGCCGTTATCATCATCAACATTTTCTGCAGATCATCATCGTCGTCGTCGTCATCATCATCATCATCATCATCATCATCATCATCATCACCTTTATCGCGATTGGTTATTTATCAAGGGGCCGTCACAAATCACAAACGGAGCCCGTCCGACTTCTCTGCTAGCTCAAAAGGGCATTTTCGCCAGGACTACGGCCCGACTACGGCCGGTGTCTGCGCGAATACTGCGGGCTCCGCCGCGTTTTTTTAGGGGTCGGCCGACGTTCGCAGGGCACCGAAACCTACTGCTCCCAAATTCAGCGATTTTCGCCCGACTTCTTTTGTTTACTGATGGGCGCCGGATTTCTGATCACGGATGTCCATATAAGGGTTCGCCCGAGCCCCGTCCAATATGTGACAGGGAGCGAAACATACGCTCGACTCCCTGGCGGATTGAAATTCGGCGATTCTCTGGCGATCTATAATTATAAATTCGGCCGGGGTCCGTTTCATTTGTGACGCAGGCTTAAGCTCCCGACCAAGAGGTCCCGAGTACGAAACCGATCGATGGCCAGCCATTTATTTCCCCAAACCCCTAAATTGATTTCGTATCCTTCATGTGGGCTTGGTACGAACAGTCACGTCACGTTCACGTCACGTCACGTGAAGGTTCTGTACCTTTTGTGAAACAGGTCACCCAAATCTACGAAGTGTTGGGTTACGTGACCCAACAGTTTGTAGATATACTATATGCAATTCATGAAAGCTCACGTAAATTGGCGCTTGCGTAAAACAAATTAATGTAAATTGTCGTTGAGAAGAGACTAATTCTCGGTAAATTTAATCGTGAACGAACCCGTCCTACCTATTATACTGCAAAATACCAATTATAGGCGTACACAGGCCTAAGGGCAGGGGGATGGACACCCCCTACCCCCATCCCCACCCCCTTACATAATTCAAGAAATGTCTTGGTCTCGGCCTCGAAATTTGTGACCGGTCCTGGTCTCGTTCTCAGCTGCGGTCATTTTCTACGGACACCCCCTACCCACACTCCCCCCGCTTACTTCAATTTGTCTGACGAAATATCCCCCCCCTACACCCACCCCTTGAAAAAATCCTGGGTACGCCACTGCCTACAAGTAGCTAGTTCGAATGTCAAATACATTAATTGATTTATTTAATATTGATTGGTTAGTGTGATTGTTTCATTATAATGATTGACTGATTAATTGATTGTTTATTATTAAATGACTGATTTATAGATTGACTCGATTCAATAACCATAAATAAACACTATTAATCAAATCATTGATCACTGCAACTCACTCACTCACTCACTCACTCACTCACTTTCACAGGCATGCACATACAACGCCGTTAAGGAGGGCCAGTACGCTCAGACGTCGAGCACGGGAACTTCAGGCGTATGCGAAATGAATTGTCCGCTGCGTGTAGCAATTCAGCTGGAAATCAACATTTGCCAAAATCCACGCTTGACACGTCTTTAGAAATACTCCAATAACAAGACAAATAATGCAAGTGGTATGGTTGTACATTACCTAAATGACAGAACTGCATATTATCGTCTCAGATTACTCTGAATTATGCACGTACATATTATAAACATAATGATTGAAAAGATTTGATAAGGGAGTATCGGCATTTTCGTCGACATTTTAAAATCTCTTTGTGCGTGTATGTCTAGTCTTAGTAACAAGCGTTTGCAATTTTAAAAATCTTGATTAAACGCTCACGTCACGATTTGGTTAACGCGACACTTCGAGTTTTACCGGCATGGAAAACGACAAATTGTTGGGTCACTTTACCCTACACTTCGTAGATTTGGGTGACCTGTTTCACAAAAGGTA